>JABCMJ010035522.1:0-15506 GCA_014822125.1 Arbutus unedo | reverse complement strand
ATAACAAACTAAAAATAAGTTAACACAAATAAGTTTTTTATTTTCGTTTTTTTTAAAATAAAAATAAAAATTAGGAAACAAAAATAGAAAATACAAAACAGAAAACAGGAAGTGTTACCAAACATAGCCTAAATATCCACTTCTATTTTATTTTTAGTGATTCTTCAATGTGTCAAAGAAATATAATCTATCATCATGTTCAACCATCTGTGCACGAAATAATAATAACAACAATAATAACATGATAATGAAAATATGATAATCGAAATAGCAGGTAAATGAACACCATATATATAATTAAAACATACGTTCTTATTTACGGCTAAGGTTTGATCTCCTCAACCTAGGACTAGTCTGCTCATCTCACTCGTCTGGTCTGTTCATCCCACTGGTCTGGTCTGGTCTGCTCATCTCACTCGTCTGGTCTGCTCATTCCATTAGTTTGGTCTGCTCATCTCATTGATATGGTCTGCTCATCTCACTGTTATGGTCTCTTCTACTCACTGATCTTCTTACCTACTGGTCATATCTACTCACTGGTCTCCTTTACTCAGCCTGGTCATCTTCTCATTGGCCTCTTCTATTCAGCTAGGTCGTCTTACTCATTGGTCTCCTCTACTCATCCTAGTCATCTCTACTCACTGATCTACTCTACTCAGTCGGTCTCCTTTACTTAGCCGAGTTTCTCTTCTCAGTCTAGTCATCCTACTCGTCGGTCTCCTTTACTCATTTGTCTCTTCTACTCACTCACTGGCCTGCTGTACTCATCCGGTCTCCCTTACTCAACTGGTCTTATCTTCTCAGTTGTCATCATACTCACTAGTAATCTTATTTACTTGTCTCTTCTACTCACTCGCTGGCCTCCTCTACTCAACTTAGTCATCCTGCTCACTAGTCATCTTACTCACTTGTCTTTTCTACTCACTCATTGGCCTCCTCTACTGATCCGGTCTCCTTTACTCAGCCGGTCTCATCTACTCAGCCTAGTCATCCTACTCACTGGTCATCTTATTCACTTGTCTTATCTACTCACTCACTGGCCTCCTTTACTCATCCGGTCTCCCCTACTCACTGGTCATCTTACTCACTTGTCTCATCTACTCACTCACTGGCCTCATCTACTCATTCGATCTCCTCTATTCAATCTGGTCATCCTACTCACTGGTCATCTTACTTATTGGTCTCCTCTACTCATCCGGTCTCCTTTACTCAGCCTAGTCATTTTACTTACTGGTCATCTCAGTGTGGTCATACTGGCCTACTGGTCATCTTAGCGTGGTCATACTCAACACTATTCGTCTTCAACCTTTGGCCAACCTTCATAACTTGTTGAAGGGGACTTTGGGGTTGATCTTAGGGCATTCAATTGGATAAATAAGAGAAAGAAACTTACATCGTAGCTTGATTTGACGGTTGAGGAGGAAATTGTAACAAATAGGTTTCTCTCTCTCATCTCTCTCTAGAATTTTTTCCTTCTCTTCCTATTGTTTTCACTTCTTCCTCATTCCAAAAATTTTGTCAGGCCAAATGGAATGAATAGAGGTGGTATATATAGGCATTTGAGGTCATCATGTTGAGCAGACAAAAGAAAGAACTTGGTGTGCAAGTATGGTTAAGCATGAAAGTTGAGTGTGGGTTTAGAAGTTGTCATGGATGTCATTGGTGAGAGATACTTGGCTGCCAAGAATCTGAGAAAAAAATGTGAATAAGAAGAGATTTTTAGGAGCAAAACCATGGGTCTATGGAGGTTTCACTTAAGAGAAGATGAGTGGGGATCAAGAGAAGAGTTGTCATTGGGAAGAAGGGATTTACTGCTAGGATTTAATGAGTTTTCTGGAGATTTTCAGAGGTTTGCTCGGATTATATGTGTGTGTGTGTATATATATATATATATATATGTATATATATATGTACCCCAATGGAAAGTGAATGTTTGTGTTCTCATTAGCCGAGCATGGAAGAGGTGGTGGGTAATATTATTACACGTACATATACATGTATTATAGTCATAATATATGTGCATGTGTCCTATATGTACGGTATATATGTATTACTCATTTATTCTGTACGGTATATATGTATTACTCATTTATTTTTTTATTTTTATTTTTGTTTTTAGTTTTAGTTTTATTTTTATTTTTATTTTTATTTTTATTTTTATTTTTATTTTTATTTTTATTTTTATTTTTTAATTAATCTTTTTTAATCATTTATTTTTTTCATTCTTTTTTTAAAAGAAAAAAACTATTTTATTTGTATTCATAAATTCGGGTCTTTACACTGAGCATCATGATGAAGGCAGGGATCGGGTGAAAACAATTAATTTGGATAAAAAAATATTTGGTGCCAAACAAGGAATTAAAGGGAAAGAATTGTGCAATATTTGATGTACCAAAACTACATAACATCTTCCGTCGTGCAGCCGCACATCAGGTCCACCCAAACCCAAATTTTTATAATTATTTTCTTTTTCAACTTATTTTCTAGTTTGATAATTTTTTGAACTTTTTAAAAATTTGTTCGACGAATGGAGATAATCAAGTGTTTGGACAAAAATAAATAAATAAACGATGGAAACAAATCCCTTTAAAAAAAATTAAAAATAACATGCAAGGACCCTCCGACTATTTATCGTCGATCGGCACTATCGAGTTGCTTCTCTTGCAGTCTAGGCAAAAGACTCAATCAGGAGGAAACAATTTACGAGTTCAAGGCTTTAGCCGCTTTACAATACTAATTTTATTTATTTTTTTTGTTTCTTTGTTATTTTAAATCAATCTTTTTTAACTTGTTAATTTGCTTTGTCATGCCTAAAGCACTTTAAAAAATATGACAAATTTTTCTTAAAAAAATGCACTGAGAACAAAATAACTCAACAATGACAATTTTTTATAATTGTTTTTGTTTTTTGAACAATATCTTTTCACGTTTGATTATTTTTTTACTTTTTAAAATTTGTTCGACAAATGAAAATAATAAATTATTTGACCAAAAAAAACTAAAAATAACAATGAAAACAAATCGCTTTAGAAAATAATTTAGAAATTCACGCTTAATATCTTTTATTATATACAACTATAAGTGTACGTTTTTGTTTCGCAATTAATGATATTTGAATTGACGTTTTAACTGATGTTCGCTCTAAAATATTTCTCGCGTAACGATCCACATAGTTTAATGATGACAAATTGCCCTTTTCCGGAGAACACTATTTCTTTGTAAGGAATTGTAAGGTTAATAGGTTGTCACCTCCAAAAAATATTAAGAATTAAAACCGGAAGTCAGGTAATGAATTCGGTAAAAGAAAAGGACCTTTTGGGGAAAAAAATATGTTGCATTAAGATTTGAAACCCTAGACTCAATAGAGCTTGACTGTATATATAGCTGTCGATGTATGTTGAGAATGTGGAAAACAAAAGAGCAAGAAAGGCTCTGTATGAAAAGTTACGTCATGGAGTCAAATGATGGAGAACAAACCATAGAGGAAGAACGGGAAGGCGAAATCAGCCAGCACCATACCATTAACCATTGTTTCAGTGAATTACCAAAGGTTTGTGAGACTTTTCCCTCCGTTAATCATTAGATCAGATCAAATCTGAGTGTTCTTTTTGTTTTTCGTTGTTATCAGATCTGAATGGTGTTTTTGTTTTCCGTTGTAGAGACATTTATTTGCGCATAGATTGATCATTGGATTTGATTGTTTCGGTTGCATATATTTGTATGAATTAGCCAAAGTCGTTGATGATTCTTCTTTTCTTTTGTTTGAGTTTAAACATTCATTAATCTCTAGATGTGATAACACTCACAAAGTCTCAACTCGTTTGGATTACATATGCACACAAACATATTCGTAAAATCCTATGGGAACCCAATCCATTATGGCGAAAGATGCTATCATCTGTTGATCTATTATCATATGGTGGATAAGTTCTTATAAAAGATCGAGGAGAATTTTGATTTGTAGCGCTTGATAAAATAATACTTCTTGTTGGTTAAATCTAGTGTTGCTAAATTAACTAGATATACATAAGCTCACATATTTTTGGCTTATTTGGATCGGAATCAATTTGAACTTTGAAGCTTTTATTTATGATTATGTTTGTAATAATACTACTTTGCTCTGTGATATTCTAGGAAAACAATGTGAGTGAATTCATTTAGCTTTCAAATATTACATTTTTTCTTCATTTTTCTTTGTCTTATATTTCTATAAAGTTACACTTTCTGTCTAAAATGTCTGTTTTTTTCCTCTGTTACAGTGATGTTTTGTGGAATGAGCAAAGATGCCATTGGGAAAGTATAACTTACAACGTTGACGTTGATATCTAAATGGTCAATCTTCCAATTGGCTACCTTCTTGATGACCAGACACCCATTTTATTGGATGGAAGAAAAGGTCTTCATGAAAGTTTTACTTTGAAATCGCTTCGCTCCCGGTCGACTTAGATAGATGAAAATTCCAATTAGCTACCTTCTTGATGATTCATCCTCTGTACATGCAAAGGGTTGAAGGGTCTTCTTGTAGGATCAAACTAACATTGTAATGTTGATGTATTTGTAGTATTTCTTCGGCATATGTGAATGAAATTCTATGTTAATATTCCACTCGATCTTTTTGGATTTTCTCAAATTAATCTTGAGAAAAGATTTTGTTGGAGAATGATAATTTTGCTTATAGCTATGTGCAAATGCATTTGAAAATAATCTTTGAATTGTGATATAACAAAAGATGCAAAATTGGTTTTCAAACATGATAAACATCCAAGCTTTTGTCTAGTCACATTTTAATTTGTTCCTTGTCTTATAAAGATTAGGGTTTATTTATTGTAAAACGAGATCAAGATTTTTTGTTATAGATTTCTCGTTGATTCTTTCTGTTCTTTATTTTCGCTTGGACATCTAATTTGGAATCCAAAGCACGATTTTGGATCATCACGCTACGAAAAAAATCAAACTACAAATAACTACGAAAATTAGAACAAAAAACCTCTGCTCATGAACTCTTTTAATTAGTTAAAATTCTATAACTTCATAAAGAAATATAATAAGTGTTTTATTGTTTGCTTAAAAATAGCTCATGTTTTAAAAATGGGACCAATAATCTACTCTCATAAACTAAACTTTATATTCTTCTGTATATATATGTGAAAAATATGTCTATATAAAAAATAATTCCTTTTTGTCACGATAGTCCAATTTTTTTTTTGTATCTAGAATAAGGTTAAATTGACGTTAATTTACTTATGCTACTCTCATTAGCCAAACTTTTACTATTCTATGTAAGTACGTGAAAAAATATGTATGGAATTGGTTTTTCTGCCACGTCAAAACTATATCTTTTATATTTAAATCTTACTTATTTTTTTATTTGTTTAAGATACACTCTTACTCAAAAATAATTCTATTTTTAAAAGCTAACGTATTTCAATACAATTGTATTTATATATAAATACGATTGTATTGAAATGATTATTTTTGTCACGACAGTTAAATCTATTTCTTTATCTTTCACAAACTAAACTATATTTTTTTTATTATAAATGAAAGTTGACTGTCATCTTGAAATAGCAGAACTAATGCTACTCAAACATTTTTCGATATATGTGTGGGAAAAATACCTTGAATGAAAATGGTTATTTTTCTCGATGACAGTCAAAGCAATATTTCTTTCTTTTAATCTTTAGGAACTGTTAATGATAATGATTATTTTTCTCCACAATTGTTTTTCCCATATACTGAATTTAAGTAATTTTTATTTCTCGGAAAAATAACTTTGTTAATCTTTTGTTAAAGTTACAAAGATGAAAGGGAGGTCTCGAACTTTGGCATCACAACAGCGATCGAAACCCAACTAGCAAGATTATTTCTTGAGTACCTGACAATCATTTGCTCCGAGACATCCAATAATCCAAAGAAAGAAACAAATCTCAAATATAACAAATCAAATAGTCATATCCAAGGTGATGACAATGAATCATTTCTTTAACCGTTAACAAATACGTCCTTAAATCCAAGATCAAAACAGGCTTATTTGGTACTATCACCATTTTCCAATTTATTTCGGTATTTTTTAGAAGTATAGAAACACTGACCAATATTTTTATTATATGAAAACAAAAATCAAATAATTTTATAAAAAAAAAATTGTTGGTGTTTTCTCAAAAATTGAATTGTTTTTAAAATTTGATGGAAAACAATTTCAGAAAATAATTGGTGATGTATTTTTATCTGCAAAACCAAAACCGCGACCACAAAAAAACACACAAGTATTCACTTCATCATTTTTCAATAAATAAATATCCTTCTATTTATTTATTGTTCCCGCAATAAATCCATCAACATGCTGATAACTAGAATCGCGAAGTAATTGAGGCAAGTAAATACTAGAATATACTGCAATTTCTTAATATACTTCCATAAAAAAAACTTACTCAAAGCATGATGATCAATTTGTCGCCAAAGAGCGAGCAACTCTGTCCCCAAATATTCTAGTCTTTTTTTTTCCCAATACACGCTGAATATCACACAAGCATATTTGTTACAGAAATTTGGCACAGAGGATTTAGAGAGAGAGAGAGAGAGGTTTGTAGCTACAAACGAGAAGGCTTTGAATTCACGGGGAAGTGTGGAACAAGAAGAGGAGCTTCGGACTCTGCTTCAATAAGTCTTGTGTGGAAAATACTACTACCACTTGCACCATCACCGGATACACGGGAAGAACAACCATAAAAGCAGCAACAAATTGTTGATAAGAACCCCATTAATTCAATCTCTCTCTCTCTCTCTCTCTCTCTCTCTCTCTCTCTGTTAACCTCGTAGATATGTATATTTTTCAGCTTCTGGCAAACAAATTGCCTTTTATGTTCATACGCAACAAAGTAGTCAAGATATTTTAAGATATGGTAGTCTTTTTGGTCCCTTTTGTGTGACTCTCATGTGACACCGAATAAAACCCGTAATAATTTTGCTTGACAATATAAGTCTTTTATTTTGTATGACTCAATAAGTTTATCCCCCCAAAAAATAAATTGTTTTGACATCAATACCTATCTAAACAAAGTATAATTGGCACATAAAAATAAATAATTGGCGTCTGACTATGTATTTCTCTTATACTCTATAAAATTCGACTCTTATACTCTATAAAATTCGACTAAGTCTTTATATATGTATGATAGACTTAATTTTTTGCATGACTAATGAACACGTTTAATAGTGCAAAATTAAACGTTTAATTGTTAAAATGTTTTTTATATTATTATTATTATTTTTTAACTACTTCAGCTTTTATAAGGAAAATTTGATAAGAAAAAAATGGCACTTTAGACTTGTCAAACACGGAACTTTTCAACAAGCACAGAACTCTGCAAGACTATTTTTCGGAAAATGCTATGCTCACGGACCGTAACCTAAAAGAAAGTCTTACAGACCCTTCTAATTACCAAGTCATCCCTATTTTCTTTATTCTCTCACTTTTGCCCCAAACCTATGTTATCAACCATTTATAACCATACAATCTTACCTATTTCATCAGCCCTTTATAATCACACAAATCTCATAGTTTCAGAACAATTTAATGACTTTGTACTTAAAAATAAACATTCTTCTTAAACTTCCCTTTTGAAAGCTGAAAAAACATCAACTGTAACTAGTGGGTTTGATCACACAAATCTCATGTGGGTGGTCTTTTGGTCAATGCATTTAATGGTAATGAGTTTTTTGTTTTGTTTGGGTTGGTGTGTTCTGCTTTTGACAAAATAAGGGATCAGCACTTCACTTCTGAAATACATCATAGTGGACTCCTTGTATGAAACCACGTAAGGCCTGCCCGGGTGGTAGTTTAAGTTATGTAGATGGAATGGACCTTGACACGTGTCACTTTTTGAGATAGTGGAGGTGTGTTATACAGTACTGGTAGGTGAAAATGAATGTGTTATTGACCTGTATTTTACATGATCCGGGTATAGTCTTGATATATATGCATTTGATGCAGATAAACGAACGAGTCGTGAGGATGTTAGAAATGTACGAGGGTCATATATATTTATGTTAGAAAGTCTGCAGATCACCTCATAGTTATGTCATCAAACAGCGAGGTTTTGTTAGTTCACTAAATAATGTTGATTGAAGGTTCAAGTCATAATGTGAGCAAGGGCCGGGTTGGGAGATGCAGCAGATGCTTTTAAGGGCCTTGAGGAATACATTGACCTATCTGATATTGAAATCACTTTTGATAATGGCGCAGGGTGTTAAAAATGTAACTGAGGTTGAAGATGTAGTCGAGGTTGAGAGAGTCGGGGTCAAGAATGTAACTATGATTGAAGACGATATGCCTGCGAGTCACACGGTGACTGGCTGTTATATTCACTTGTTTGCCATGTGCCTGAGACCAAGTCCTATTTAGAATCTAGTTTATTTAGCTGATATTATTTATCCTATTTTATTGTTTAGTTTGTTTTGTTTTAGCCCTATTCTTTTGGCATTTGTTATGCTGTAGTAGTTTTCTTTTTTGTAGGCAAGTTGTTATTGGATGTCTTGTATTTAAGTCTTTGTTCTGTTGAATAAAATGTAGAGAATTATTTTATCAACTTTAGAGTTGTTAGGAGGCGCTATTCCCTCGAAGTGATAGCAAATACTTCTTAATTCTTATCTTTATTAGTCTTTGAATTTACAAACTAGAGTGTTTGTAAGAGTTTGGCTCAACAAAGATGGCTTCTATTTTGTATGGATTCTTGGGTACTTCAAAAGATTACTACTGTGGCTCGACAAAGATGGCTTTACAAGTTGATGGATTATTATTTCCAGGATGAATACAAGGGTGAAAAAAACGTGGTTGTAGATGCTCTTTCTCGCCACTTTGACACGAAACCATCTGGTGGATCTCTATTTGCTCTAACCCAATTCCTGCCTCATTGGCTTGAAGCAGTCAAAGATGAAGTGACGAATCAACTATTTTTCCAAACACTATACTCAAGAATCCAACAAGGTGAAGCAATCGGGCCATGGAAAGTGGCTGATGGTGTTATCTTATTCAAGGAGCGTATTTTTCTTCCTCCAGATTCCAAGCTTACAAAGACTACTATCAACAAATTTCATGGAAGCACTCATGAGGGGAATGTCAAGACTTTCCAACGTATTAAGGCAAATTTTTTGCGGAAGAAGATGGGAAAGCATATTAAAGAATTCACACGTGGGTGAGATATTTGTCAACAACACAAAAATGAGAATTTGGCTCCAGCAGGCTTACTGCAGCCGCTTCCCATTCCATCTTAGATTTTGGAAGATGTTTCGATGGATTTCATTGAGGGGTTGCCACTTTCAAATGGTAAATCAACTATCTTTGTTGTTGTGGATAGGTTATCGAAATATGCTTATTTTCCTTCCCTCTCTCATCCCTATACTGCCATGAGTATTGCTCAGGTATTTTTTGAAAATATTTTCACACTACATGGGATGCCTAAGTCTATTGTTTGTGATAGAGATCCGGCTTTTACAAGGGCTTTCTGGAGAGAGTTGTTTCGCTTAAACAAAACCTCTTTTAATTTTAGTTCCAGCTATTTCTGTCAAACTGATGGACAAAGTGAGGTTGTTAATCAAACTTTGGAGATATACATTCGCTGCTTTACAAGTTCTCGGCCAAAGGAATGGGTTAAGCGGTTGCCTTGGGCTAAGTATTGCTATAATACTAATTGGCAGTTCATAGTGCGAAAGACTCCCTTTGAAGTTGTCTATGTTAGGAGTCCGCCTAGATTGCTTGATCATATTCCAAGAACTACAAAACTTGAAGTTGTTGAACTGGAGTTGATTTCCAGAGATCGAGTTCTTAAGGAGGTCAAGGACTGTATTGCTCAAGCCCAAACTCGAATGAAGAAGTTGTATGATGCGAAGCACACTGAGAGAGAATTCAGAGTTGGTGATTTGGTTTACCTTAATCTTCAACCTTACCGGCAGTTATCACTTGCTTAGAGGAGAAATTTTAAGCTTTCTACTTGTTATTATGGTCCATTTGAAGTAATTGGAAGTATTGGTAAGGCATATCGACTGAAGTTACCATTCACCTCAAAGCTTCATCTAGTTTTTCATGTGTCCCAATTGAAGAAAAAGCTTGGAGAAGGTTGTTCTGTGCTGTCAACTCTTCCTGAGATTAATTCAAATGACAATTTGCACCTATTCCTCAAGCTGTGATCAGCCAGCGTTATCGCAAAGGAAAGAAAGAGGTTTTAGTTCACTGGCAAGGGTTATCTCCAACAGAAGCTACTTGGGAAGCAAGAGATGTTGGTGAGAGGTTTCCATAATTGAATCTCGGGGATGAGGTGTGTTCTTAAGGAGAGAGGAGCTATTACATTTACTTGTTTGCTATGTGCCTGAGACCAAGTCCTGTTTAGAATCTAGTTTGTCTAGCTGATATTATTTATCCTATTTTATTGTTTAGTTTATTTTGCTTTAGTCCTATTCTTGTGGCATTAGTTATGTTGCAGTAGTTTCCTTTTTTGTAGGCAAGTTATTATTGGACATTTTGTATTTAAGTCTTTGTTTTGTTGAATAAAGTGTGGAGAATTATTTTATCAACTTTAGAGTTGTTGGGAGGTACTATTCACTTGAAGTGATAGGCAATACTTAGTCTTTAAATTTACAAACTAGAGTGTTTGTAACAGGAGGAATGGGATTATATGAATGAGAATGATGAGCTTGAGATGTGTTGTGACCTTAGTGACGATTATGAGGACCCAAACTATGTTATGAATGAGCAAAGGGTAAAAGATTTAGAAGATGGAAAAGAGGATAGCGACGATGCCAAGTGGCTTTGCTAGGATCTAAGGGGTCCAAATTATGATATGTTTGCCTTTCAATTAGTAGTTTTAATTAGTTATTTGAATAGTAGTACTATATTTAAATCACTTAATTGGGGTTTCAACTTTTTTACAACACACAAGATTACCTACTCAGCCAAGTGGCGGTAAAGGTAGAAGCAAAGGTTTCAGAGCTTCATCATTTCAACTGTTGGAAGGGGTGGAGCAACTGTTGGTGTTGTTCGAAGGGTGGAGGAAGTGTTGGTGCTGCTAGAAGAGGTGGGAATTGTTGGTGCTGCTGGAAAAATGGGGGACCTAAATTTGTAGGAAGCAAGCGGGGTGGGGAACATTCATTGGCTTTTATACTTTATAACATAAGGGTAAAATTAAAACCCACTGAAAACTTATTATGGAAAGACAAAGACATAGAATAGGTGCCAGAGAGGGAGTAGAAGGCAAAGATGGAGTTGGCTGAATCTCAACTATCTACAAGTAGAGGAGAGTATACCATGAAAGAGCTATGGAAGATGAGACTACTACTTTATTCATGGATAACCCAAGGATGCAAGCTCTAGGTGGCTATGAAAATTGTTCTCCAACTAATGGCCATGTGAAGGAAACTTATATCCCCTTCAAAAGAAGCATAATGACTAGAGGGAAGTTTGGATTTGTAAGGTTAATTAGTTGCAACAAGGATGTTGAGTATGTCATAGCAAAGGCAAATGGATTATGGATTCAAAGTAGAGGCCTACTTGTTAAGAGAGCTAGCTATGAGAGAAAGCCAACTACAAACAAGATGAAAGGGATTTGGAACTCCTTAAATGGTGGTCTACCGAGAAAACCTCTTCAAGTGCAAGATGTAAGCAGTCATGGCGCAATAATTTAAAGTACAGATCGTATGCCAAAGCAATCCAACCGAAGGGTGAGGTGGAGAAGAAGACCACAAAGGAGATTGAAACAAGAGATACAATTAAAATCAAACCTCATGCAAGGAATTGTTTGGTTCTATTGGAGTGCCATAGTTAGACTCAAGACTCTGATATCTCCCACCCAACTGAAGGAGTTATTCTTGGACGTGGAGATTAGATACATGGTGTTGGAAAATTTTGTCTTCGGAATGTGAACGTCGGCAATGAAATTTGCTATAAAAGTACAAAAAGATAACATTTTGACGCACGTTACGGTGTCGCTTTCCTAAGGAAAGTATTTACCCCACTGAATGGTATGCATCGGGTTACAATAAATCAGCCTTCAAGATACAACGAAGTCGAACTTGTATTTTTTTCGTTTACGATTGCACAAATAGAGACGAACAGAATATCTGCGCAGTAAAAAATTATGAGAACTATAAAATCACTAAATTTTGATTCTGTAGAATAGAAAAACTCAGAATGAATGCTTGTAGAGAGAGACAAAAGTTGGATGCAAAAATTAGATGTCCCAAATGATTTAACCATTCATTTTTTTATAGGCCAAATCGCACCTTTTGGACTAGAGTTGTACCTGCTCAATTTTTTACCGTTGGATGCAATCCGAACGGTCTAGATTCGCTGAGCCACCAAACCAATGTGATGTTTCACACACACCTGAATGGATGCGATCTTAGCTATTGGAACGCATGCATTCGTAAGGAGTAGTTGTACCCGATCGTATTTGATCGCAACCGTCATATCCAACGGTCACACCCTCCGGTTTGCCACGTCGTCATGCCACACTGACGCAATGCAACATCCACATCAGCTCCATGTAATCGAACCGTAGCAAATAGGAAATGGCATTTATTAGGCGTCTTGCACCATCAAACACACAGCCCTCTGTCATGCCCACGCACGTGCGCAGGTGCGCATAAGGGTGCTAAGACCAGCTCTGTCAATAGTGGTCGAAGCACCATAGCATAGCCCCTTAGAGACTTATTACTTTGAACACTTTACATGTATTCTCATTTATATACCACCCAAATGTCTCTCAAATTTTTAATGTGGGACTAATACAACATCACAATCAAGCATTCTAGGAACTAAGAAAGTTTTTCAAAAATACCCAAAACACAAACCTATTTTATTTTGAAAATCTTTACACAAGGGAGGTATGAGAATGACCATCATATTTGTTTTGTTATTGTGACTGGTAGAGTTTGGTGTTTTGTTTTGTCACCAATGGCAGTGTTTTGTTCTGATACGTTGCTCAAGTTATAGATTAGAAGCATGTGTATTATTATGTTCATGGGGATTCCGAGATCATTTTGTTTCATTAATGCCAGCAAGTGTAATGGTTCATGGATGTCGTAATGAGTATCTTTTGTAAGATTTATGGATTGACTTGTGATAATGGTTATGTTTGAGTCATGCAATAGTGAAGTCTTGGATAAGCCATTTGGGGATTGTAAATTATACATGAAAAAAGGGGATATGTAATCTGGTAATTCATTACATTAGCATAACCACTTAATTTCATTAAATATGTCGACAACCGCATATATTAGCAGCCACCAACCAAAAACATCAACACCAAGAGTGTGCAACACATGCAGCAAATATAGATGAAGCATCTCCCCTTCATCGCCATCTTTAGTGATTCAATGTTGGCCTCAAGCATTACCAACCTACCCACCAAATGCTAATCTTCATAATCCACCCTCAACCTCTCATCCACAAACCACATGTCTTCTATGTCTTAATACAATAGGTGTGCACCAAACCCTGAACTCGCAACCAGTCATAGTTGCCTCACACGCATAATATAGTTCCTCGTCCAAGGCTTGTCAGAATTGTTAGTTCTAAATTGCTATTTGTAATTTTGGCAAGTCCATAGTCGAAGCACACTAGATTATCTTGTATGTGATTTTATTTATTTTTGCATATAGAGTGTCTATTTAGGAAGTGGAATGAGTCAGAATTCAATATGTATTTTATTAGGCATTGTTTTCTAAACTTTGTTTACAAAGTTTCCTAGTTGGGTTAGAAGTGTTTGCCTAATCAATTTGGGGTGTTTTCAAGACTCCAAGGATTTCAAAATAGATACACAATCAGACTTGAAAGATATCTAGAATCCCGAGGATATCGTTCAAGCCATCAGCATGTTGCTCCCGCGACTTGAGAAAATTGAAAAGTCGCTCCAGCGACTTGTGCGTTCTCTTTAAATATCAACAGTTAGGGTTGTGGCTAATATATAGAGTTATACACGTTGAGAGAGCAGTTTCTTAAAATATATATGCTCTAAGTGTTTATTTAATATATATACCTTGGTTTTACATTGGATGAAGATGGATCTTGGAGTATAAATAATCATCATCAAGGGTTTTGTTGTTCGTTTCTTTTACAACAGCATTTGTCTCGGAAGGCTTGTGGATTCAAGGCATAGATGGTCAATCAATGGGTGCGGTGAATGAGGATTCGGCAATCAATCTTGGGTCAACTGTGAGTGAGTTATAGTTATGAGTATAGATTATTTTATAATTGCACAATTGTTAGTATAGTGATTTGATTCATTCCCGTGATTTTTACCCTTTTAGGGGATTTTCATGTATATCTACGTCTCTAGCAATTTCTTATTTTTTATGCTTGTTTTATTTCTGCGTATTCGTTAGTTTGCCCATACTTTAGTCTTTTCAATTGGTATTAGAACGGGTTGCTCATTTTTATTTGAGTCAGTTCTTGATTACTTTGGGTACGAACACGAATATGAATATGAGCCATATAATGAATCGGACACCTATTCTAGACAGCGACAACTTCGATTATTGTAAATCTAAGATCAAGGTTATCTTGGTCTGCTGATAAAGCGATATGGGACTCGTGTATTAAGGAACTTACCTATTAGAACTGTGGAGGGAGTGTGAGTGCGCAAAACTCCCTCGGAACTTACCATTGCTGAAAAAGCAACATTACAAGCAAATAATAGAGCTCTCGATATACTATATAGTGTTGTGGATATGATAGAACATAGAAAAATTGCTAACTGTGAAATCACTAAAAAGGCATGGGATATTCTCGTTACATGCACAAGCAACCGATGTAGTTAAAGAGTCCAAGTTGCAAAGGATGACTAATGAGTTTGAAATAATACGTATGCACAAGGAGGAAACATTTACTGAATTTTACTCAAAACTTATTGCCATTGTCAATCGTGAAACATTAGGAGACCCCATTACTCCTTTTCGTGTCACTAAGAAAATTTTGAGATCTCTTCCTAAATGGTTCAATACTAAAGTTACCATGCTTAAGGGTAATGCAAACTTAAAGAAAAATCGGTAGAAGAGGTTGTAGGAATACTTCAAACCTATGAGGCAGATATGCTTCTTTTTGCACTACAGAAATCCAAGTCTAAAGCATCTCTCAAACCCATCGCGGTTACTAGTTCTCGTAACTTGCCCCCGAGGAGTCTGATAGTGACGGTGAATACGATGTTAACTAAGACTTTTAAGAAATTTTTTAAAAAGAAAATGTCAAGTAGTGGCATTAATAACTGTCGATCAACAAACAAAAATAATAAAGAATTCACAAAAAATAATAATAATAAAATCACGAAGGGTCCCCCTGCTGGACCTAAGTGTTACGTGCGTCATGCATTTGGTCATTTAGCTCACGAATGCACGAATGCGCCAACAAGAAAAAGAAAAATTATGTGGTAAATTTGACATGAGATGATGACAGCAAATTTGACAAGAATAAAGAAAATTCTAATCTGGAAGAAAAATGTAACTATATGGCTTTTGTT
>JABCMJ010035505.1:0-20036 GCA_014822125.1 Arbutus unedo | reverse complement strand
TTGAAAGTGTTACCAAACATGTTTTTTTTTCAAAAAACAGAAAATTCAGAAAATAAAAACAGAAAACAGGAAACAGGTATGGTTACCAAACATGGGCCTAGTGACTAGATGGTAAGGTGGGATCATCCTCATTTTATCTTTGAAAATTGCCCCATCCCACTTCTCTATGTCTCCCTCTCAAGGTTCGAAGAAGAATATTTTGCACATAAATTTTTATATCAACAAAATAAATATTCTAAAAACATTTTATTTTTGCATCAACAAATATTTTTGTCTATAGTAATTTGTTATTTTGGTTTTCATAAAACATACCAAAATAACAAAAAAAAAAAAGTAATACTAAAATAAAAGTTTTGTGAAGACAGTACTAAAAATTGAATGTTTTGCATTAATTTTTTTTACATTATTAATTTATCTTGACATAATTCAAGAATTTTTTATGAAAATGTTTTGAGCTCATGGTTTATTCTGAAATAATTTTTTAAGTGAACGGTAAATTTTTAGTATATTTTTAGAATAAAATTCAAAAAGTATGACAGAAAGAGATTTAAATGAGTAGTATCGGTCACTTTTTTTATTCAAAGTTAGGCTCATTAGAACATGTGATAAATGTGAATATGTATAGTTGATTTGACTTTGTTTTATAAATCAACAAAAAAAATAACTAATTTTATTTTCGAAAAAATACTAAAAATTTATTGTTCATTTAAAAAATTATTTCAGAATTAACTGTGAATTTGGAATATTTTGATAAAGGGGTTGTTGAATTATGTTAAGGTATTTGTTGATTTATATTTTGATGTTATTTTTTTTGTTGTTGATTTATAAAATAAAATTAAAAATCTCTGAAATTATCTAAATATATTCACATTGATCACATGTCCTAATATGTTCAACTTTAAATTAAAAAATGATCGATACCGCTCATCCAAACCTCTTTCTGTCGTGTTTTTCGAATTTTATTCTAAAAAAACTACTAAAAATTTACTGTTGACTTAAAAAATTATTTTGGAATTAACCGTGAGCTCAGAATATTTTGATAAAAGGGTTGTTGAATTATAGTAAGGTATTTGTTGTTTTATATTTAGTTGTTATTTTTTTTTGTTGATTTATAAAACCAAGTAAAAAATCTCTTAAATCATCTAAACATATTCACATTTATCACATGTTCTAATGCGCTAAACTTGGAATAAAAAAAATGACCGATACCATTCATTTAAATTTTTTTTGTCGTGATTTTTGAATTTTATTCTAAAAAAATACTGAAGATTTACCGTTGATTTAAAAAATTATTTCGGGATAAATCATGAGCTCAGAATATTTTGATAAAAGAGTTGTTGAATTATGTCTAGATAAATTAATAATCTAAAAAAAAATTGATGCAAAACATTCAATTTTTAGTATTCTTTTCATAAAATTTTTATTTTGGTATAATTTGTTTGTTATTTTGATATATTTTATGAAAGATATCAAAATAATAAAATACTACGAACAAAAATATTTGTTGATATAAAAATAAAATATTTTTTGAATATTTATTGTTGATATAAAAATTTATGTGCAAAATATTTTTCTTAAATCTTTGAGAGAGAGAGAGAGAGAGAGAGAGAGAGAGAAGTGGGGGTGGGGGTGGGGGTGGGGGTGGGGGAATGGGAGATTTTAAAGATAACAAGAGTGCTACATACGTATTATTTTTACACATTACTTTTACATATTACTTAAAATTACGTCGTTTTATTCTGAGAAAGACCCAAATATATTTTGAACGATGTGGGTCAAAAATAAATATACTTTTTTCTCAATACAAAATGACATAATTTTAAATAATATATAAAAATAATGTACAAAAATAATGCATTTATAGCATTTTTATAAAGATAAAATGAGGATGACCCCACTTTAGCCCCTGGTCAGTATGTGGTTTGATGTGTGCTTCTTTACAAATAGCATTTCGCTTTCTGTTTTTTCCTGGATGAACCTTGAGCCGAACATGTGGCGAATTGGTGATGTGACCCCACGATTTCCGGTTGTCGCGTCCCATTATATGCTCGCGTGCCTTCCCACGTGATCTATTAATCTGATCCGCTGGGGGTTCATGACAATCGAGAGATAAGAATAAGAATGGTGAGCACGTAGGTCTCGTCTATTCACAGCGCCGTCCCCAAATCACATACCTTACACGTGTTCCTATGCCAACAGATGTCATCATCTGGATCCCCAAAATTCCAACTCCTCCATTTATCCCTCTCCCTCCATTCCCAAAAATCACTGTCCCACTTGACGTAAGCCAATATTTACATTATTTCCTTAAAAAAAAAAAAAAACTAAATATTTTGAACCTAAAACAGTATACCGGGCTCTAGTTTACCACGGGTCTTATTAAAGGATTTGCCAATTGCAATCACATGATGTAACGGCGTTTATTTTTTCAGACAAGTGCAATTAAAAACACAAATATTGGGTTTGAATTATTATTTGTCATGAATTGTTTACAAACTAAGACCTAATTAGATTATTAAAATATAGTTTTTAGTGACATCACATACTCCAATAATACTATCCATAGCAACCAAAATAATCTTGATCCGAATTTGTAAGTTGTAATATTAAGAGTACCACGATGTTAAATTATATCTACAATAAACATTATATAGGAGAGATAGATATAGAGATAGGAAAAAAAAAGATAAGCCACGAAATTAGCAAGAGGATTTTACTGGAGTTGATAAAAGAATTCAACAAGTCGAACAATAAATTATTTAAGCTTGATTTAAATATCAAATTTCAAAATTATTGTCAATCTTAGTTTATTATTTGATGAATTAATTTCAAACGAGTTTTAATCGGATTAGTTACAAGTTAATATTGAGTAGCTTTGATTTTCTACACATTATAGTTGAAAAAGCCTAATAATAACTAGTTTAAGATTGATTTGAAAATTTATTGAGTTTATTAAATTACTCAAGCTTGATGAATTTAGATAACAAATCCAATCTCAAACAAGTTTTAATAAATTGAACAAGAGCTCAAACTCGAGTAAATTTGTTCGTTTTTTAGCTTTAGATATGACAAAAAATAAAAAGTGTGAGGTAACGAAAAATCGTGAGCTCACAATTTTTATTTCAATTTTATATTGAAAAAATCTTGTCTTCCATTAATAAGCATTTTAACCACTCAATTGGAACACTCATCAACACTATAAAAACTAGCAGCTATTTGACACTCAATGGTTGAATACTTCATTTGATAAATGTGAACATTAAAACTAATTCTTTGGATTTTGCGAATTTCATCGAGGAGGGAGCGTACCCAAACAATTCACTGGCAATAATTGAAAATTCATTTTCACCAAACAATGATTGAAGGTTTCAAATTCTTTCTCAATTGAACAAGTTAAATAAATGAAGCAAATCAAAGTGCTACTCATTCAGCAAGATTTGTAGATGAACAAATAGAACACCTGGTGTGATGCCAGGATTCTCCTCCCTCTATGACTTGAAGATGTATTAGGAGTTTGTCTTTTCGCGAGGTACCGATATTTGTTTTCTATTGTTGTTTTAAACTCTGATTTTTAAATAAGAAAAGATAAATTCTTGAAGTTAGAAAGTAAAAATAAACATATACCTAAAATTGAACTTTTTATTTTTTTAAATGCACAAAAAACATTAACATTTTATCTAAAATCCTTTGGTTCTAAAAAAATTTCTAATCTCTACCTCAGAAAATGAAACTAAAGATAACTAAATAATACAACGTTTCAAGAATCGTTTTATAGAATAAGAAAACCCGTTTAAAGAATTGTTTTTCTGCGCCCCATGCCCTTCCATTCTGTGACTGCTTTTGGTCATACCCATCTCTCTCTCTCTCTCTCTCTCCGTCGTTTCCTTCTGTTGACTCTCTCTCTATCTTCGGATACTACCTGCTCTTGCGATCTAAGATCAATCAGTTTCATCTTCTTGTGCCATGCATATATAATGATACAGTTCTCTTATGTACATACACACATAAATACTTAAATATCCGCAGCCCTGATTTATTCTCGTTGTTAGGGTTTCTCCAGGGTTCACTATTCTCTAGAATTTGACGAGTCTTATTGATCCTTGGTTTTAATTGCTACGTCCAGGGGTTTTGTAAGAGGTTGAGTTTGGGGTTTCATTGTGGTTTTTTGTAAAGATGTTAGGGGCTGGATTGCAATTCGGAAAAAGTCGTGGGGAGGATCGGTTTTACGATCCTGCCAAAGCTCGAAAGAATCGTCAGAACCAGCGGAGTCAAGAGGATCAACTTCGGAGAGCACAGAGGGATGTGATTGCGCAATGCGAGTCTCCTTCACTAAAAGAGGGTTCTGCAGTTTCTTCGTTAAATAGAGAGGAGGAAAGTCAAGGGAAGGCAGTAGTCATGCCGGCATTGGAGCCGGTGGCGTTGCCTTTTTGTAATCTCGAGCGATTTTTGCTGTCGATTACGCCGTCGGTTCCTGCTCAATATCTGTCAAAGGTTTTTGTTAAGTTTAATTGCCTTAAAACTGAAAATCTAGCGATTGTATTATGTGGGTGTTAGGCCATCTCCAGCTCATTATTCAAGTTGAGTAAAACTTTTGACTATGCACTTCATCTTCAATGAGCGAGCATAGATTTTAAGTTGAGTTCGAGTTGAAGTTTAATTAATGGCTTAGCCATAAAGTTGTGATACACAAAATGAATATTGAGTAATGATTTGAGTTTTTGTGATTTGTGTAAAAGTGTGAAGTAAACTCAGTTCGATGTAGGTTTGAATAAAGGAGTGCAATGAGATTTATAGGGCATTTTACCAAATTTGAGTTTCAATGGAGATTTGAGAAAGTGCATAATGCTTATCATCTCCAACCTTCTAGTCAATTTGATTTACATTTTTGAATAAAAGCTTTGTCTCGTATGAAGCACATCAATGGGCTAATAGAGCTTTGAGCATATATTTTAGTGAAAACTTACTTCATGGGAGAGTTGCAAGTTGAAAGCCATATAGTATTCTAGAAAATTTGGAATAACAAAAGGGGTCCCTTAAGTAAAAACTATGAGGAAAACTCCTTGTGCTTTGCCCTCTAGTAAGGGAGTGGAGAGGGATTTGCGTTAATCAACTCAAATATGAGGTTAAATAAATATTTAAGGGCTGGAGCTGACCTAATGTCCGTATTATGTTTTACTGTGCTCATTAAAAAATTTATGATTTATATTTTAAAATGAATGTGATGGCAGACAACTATGAGGGGGCGGAGGACTTATGATGTGGAAAATCAACCATACTTTGTGCTGAGTGATTTATGGGAGTCATTTAAGGAGTGGAGCGCTTATGGTGCCGGAGTGCCATTAATCTTGGACAACAGCGATTCCGTGGTTCAATACTATGTCCCATACTTATCTGCTATTCAGATATATGGCAATCCTTCAAAGTGTCCTGTGAAACCAAGGTAATCATAGTGATGTTTTTAATTCTGCTTAGAATTGAACTTTGATATTACTTGACATCCATGCAAGAACTTAGTGCCGACTGACCCCATGTATTCTGTGCAATTGACGTTGCATGCTTTACCTCTGCATTTAATGTGTTTTATATAGTCCTTTCTGGTATTTGTTGACCGTAAATTTATGTAGGGTAAAAGGTTACTTCTTTTCTTATCTTCTATTACTTTTCTTGTATGTGTAACTTATAGGATAAGGATTCCTTTTGCACCCAAATTGTTTGCTACATGTGATTAGTGTGGCATTGTTGATATGTGATGCGGAATGTAAAGGTCCAATATGGAGGAAGAAGATTGGGTCTAGGAGATGTATCTAGTATTCTTATTAATTTTAGTAGAATAGGATCTGGATAAATATTTACTTTGGAATACGGCTATTTATTTTCTTGTAGGATTATGTTTCCAATTATTAGGATTGTAGTTTCCTCTTCTTATTGGGGTTTTAGATATGTAAATAAGAGTTCAAGGTTGTGGCTTCGTTTCGGGCTGTGGCTTTTCATTTTGGCTCTACCTTTCCTCCACCCTTCTTACTGCTCTATTTGCATCAAGATGCGTCTGGTTCTTTTTATATTCTACCGGAAAGGTTGTGATAGAAAATTTTCAATTTTTTGTGCTCTTATTATTTATGGTCTAAATTACCGAATGCAAATTTTTACACAGTTGATGTCTACATGCATGTAAACAGGAGAGGAAGTATCCTATGCGCTCTTATACAAGAATAACGCAACAGATGGTTAATGCATTTGACATTGTTTCCTTCAAGATTTAATTTGGTTTCGTTCAACACTGTTATTCTTTTTTGGTGCACTAGGGCATCAGAACATATTGGTTTTTGTTTTAACTAGAAAAAGAAAAGTTGAAGGATTTGTAGATAGAGGAGGGCTGGAATTAACTTGAGTTTAGATGCTCCAAAGTGAAAGAAAGAAGCAGCTGCTATTACTATGTTAGGGGAATTGAGTGACTGATAAGGGGTGGTCCAAGAGAACTTTATTCGGCCTTTGTATGACTGTCTTCCCTTTAGGTTGGCGGAATTTTAGACTAAGTATTCTGTGAATTTTTTATTTGCAGCAAGAATAGGAGAGATAGGATTAGAAATGGAAACATTTGTGAGTTGCTTTAGGTAGCAACAATCGAAGACGAATTGTGAGTCAAGCTGGTTTGAAAGCATGCAGCGGCTGGTACATGTAACAATAAAAGAAAAGTGAGAATATTACTATCTACACTATTACAGAGGGAACACCCCTTTTAGTGTGAACACCTTTTTTGAGGCTGACTTACACTTTTTCTTCCCCAAAAAACCTATAAAAAGGATACTTTTAACAATTTAATTAACCTCAATCTCACTGATCCAAATAATTGTATGGGCAATTGTTTAAAACCTAAGTTAAAAAGAAGAACTGCATACAACTTCCAGCAGTTTTGTTCGAGAGATACGACATACACAGTGATTTGTATCTATTACACCAAACTTCCAACAGTTGTAAAAATGCTTATCCAAGAGACACTACATTAGCAATTGTTTACAATCCAAGTTAAAAAAAAAAAAAACTGCATGCAACTTCCAGCAGTTTTATCTGAGAGACACGACATACACGGTGATTTGTATCTATTACAAAGAGACACTACATAGATGGTTCTATATAATTATAACTATTACATAGATATATAGGCGAAGTCATGTCTCTTTCTCTCTCTCTGAAGGAAGCCACATCTCTCTGTCTCTGTCTCTATTTTCGCTGTTGTATAGGGAACTCCTTGTGGTTTGCTTTTGAGAGATATATGGTATAAAAGTAATGGGAAAGGAGACGAAGTATTTTGGGCAGATACGAGTAGGGTGTTGTTGTTTCTTAACCCTTTCACTGACTCAAGAAATTTTGGAGGGATGCCATTCTCTCTCTCTCTCTCTCTCTCTCTCTCTCTCTCTCTATCTATCTATCTATCTACTTCTACATTATAATGAGATACAACATAGACGGTTCAGATGCAAGTGGCTGTTTGGAATGAAGTTGGGTTCCTAAGTACTCCAATCCCTCTCTGGGAATGAAGCTGGGTTCTTGAACATGTTCGTCATAAATTTGTGAAGGACTTCTTCCGTTCAGTTGCAAAATTGTGGTTTTTGAAGGACTTCTTCCTTTCAATTGCAGAATCCACCAACTGTGATTTGAAAGTTATATGTCACGCTCATGTAATGTTTAACTTTATTGTATTACTTCTAACCTCCCATAATTGTCTCCACACTCAGTTTGATATTAATTTCTGTGCATAATTCTGTCTAATCCTCTGACCACACGAATTGCATGGGCACCGTCCACTGGTTAGTGCAAATGCAAGGGGGCGGTAAAGGATGTGACTTTATTAAACTTAATTGGTTCTGTGGCACTTCATGGAGAAAAATGATTCATCTACTGGACCCAATTAACTGGGAACACTAATTTAGTTTGGTTTGGTTTGTTATTTCCTAATTTTCTGACAACTAATATATATCTGGATGGTGCAAAGAGATTGAGTCACTGAAGAAAGGTCTAGGTTTTTTGATGAAAAGACAGAAAGGAAGTGTTGCATTATGACTCATTCTAGTGTTATGATGTGTTGCTCTCTCTCTCTTTCTCTCTCTTTCATGCCCTCTTTCT
Source organism: Arbutus unedo (assembly GCA_014822125.1). NCBI lineage: Eukaryota > Viridiplantae > Streptophyta > Magnoliopsida > Ericales > Ericaceae > Arbutus > Arbutus unedo. The sequence goes on along the minus strand of JABCMJ010035505.1, from coordinate 11,915 downwards.
CTTCATCTGTGTAGCATGTACAGAGACATGGATACGGACACGAAAATCCTCAAAAAATGGAGACATGGACACGACAGAGGACACACCATTTTTCCTTACAGTTTTTTTCAATTATGCCTACCTACATTATATCCACTAAATATTTTGTTAGGGCTTCTATCGAATGTGTTATCAAACTTCGTGTATGTGTATATTGCATAAACAAACATTTTATAGTACATTTTTGGCCCAATACTTACATATTATAGAATATAGATATACTTCCAGAAAAATCATTAAATTTTAGAAAAGCCACCCCACCATGTCCTTAGCGTGTCTTACCTTAAAACATACTGAACACACTAGGTAGCGTGTCCCATATGTGTCCTCGCCTGTCCTTGGATTGTTGGATGTCCCATTCGTGTACCCCTGTCCCCGGAGTGTCGCATTTCCCGAGTGTCCGACATGGTTACGGCAACCTCCTCGGGGAGGGAGTGAGGGGGGGATGTGTGTGTTCGTGCGCGCTTCATAGCTCTTCATTTATTGCTTCATGGTCGGTCACCTACACTGGATAGCAAGGGCAGTTTGGATTTTAATCCCTTTACAGTCATGTCCTAAAGCAATTTTATTTCTATAGTCATTCTCGATGTTATTAAAATTTGGATCATTGAGGTCTTAGTAGGTAACAGATAGGATTTGATGTTCACTTGGCAAGACATGGTTATAGTCAGCTTGTATCGGATGGGTCAATAAATGTCAGGAAAATGGATATGACAACCCCCCCCCCCCTCTCTATTATTTTGCTTTGTTTTGTCTCATTCAGTGTGTTTTGTTTTGTTTCATTGTCCATGTTCTGTGCTGCTTGAACTTCATTTGGAAATGCATTTCTGTGTTAGTCTTCCATCATATTAGTTCTGAATAGATTGCGTTTCACTTTTCTCCAAATCTGAAGTATTGGACCATTGGCTGGTACAATTGATTTTAGCTGAGTAGGTTTATTTAATTTATCAACCCTTGTCATAAAGTTTGGATGTTCTCTTGAATAGGCAAACTGGCGAGGACAGTGATGCAGACTATTCCAGGGATTCAAGTAGTGACATAAGTAGTGACTCTGAGCATGAGCGATACTTCAACAACTCACGAGAACAGTCTCGTCATCATCCAAGAAGTGAGATTCCTCTTCGAATGGATGGATTGTCTTTGAGAGGGCAGCAGAGTCCCCTGCAAGAAGGCTTTTCTAGTGACGAGGGCGAATTCGGGAATACTGAAGGATACCTGCTGTTTGAGTATCTTGAACAGAACCAACCGTACACTCGCGAACCTCTAGCTGACAAGGCTAGTAATTTCTTCCCTCGTTTAGCGTCTGTTTGTTTTGATGTAAATGGTATACTTGGAATAATATTTATGTAAAGCAGTTATGGTACAAAAACAAAAGAAAATCTGTGTCAGTCCTCTCATGTACAGATTTCAGTGTTCGGTTGAGACCTGAGCATAAGTTTTTAAAAAGAACAAGAACGCTTGAATAATCGATATGGAACGAAAGTTTTCAAAGAGAACTTATCAGAGTTGCATTTTTGGTAGACCTATGAAGGGGCATTTCACAAATCTACCAACGTCTGAAAATCAATGGCAAATTGGCAGTAGGTCGTGGTTTCAATTTGTGCAAATCAATTGCACCAGGCTGTGGTTTCAGAAAATATTTGTCAACATTTTTCCTTATGGCTCCTTGTCTTACATTGTCACAGATATCCGATCTCACCATCCATTTCCGGGGGCTGAAAACGCTAAGAAGTTGTGATATACTATCTTCAAGCTGGATGTCTGTGGCCTGGTATAATTATCGTACCTTTCATCTTAGCCTTTAAGCGCGCGCGCACGCACAAATGCCGGTGTGACTCACTGGCTGATGTAATTCTTTTAGGTACCCTATTTACAGAATACCGATGGGCCCAACATTTAAAGATGTGGATGCTTGCTTTCTGACTTTCCATTCTCTTCATACGCCTTTGTCAGGTAACCCAAAATTTTGGTGTCAGTTGGTTTTTGTTCATAGAAACTTTTGTAGTCATTTATCTGCATGCTAATTCAGCTGTCGGTATATCGTTTGGCATAATTTTCTGGGATTTTGTCTTTTTTACTTTTCCAAACATAATTATTTATACAGCTGATGAACTTTGCCTTACCTCACTTTTAATAGCGAACTATTTTACTTCGATGCGTTTGTCAATAACAACTTTTGTGCTTTTACATAATTATCAATAGATATATGCTCAACTCCTCCTTGGTACTCTCTGAGCTCCTGGCCTACTTCATGAAAAGTTTTTGCTAACGCTGTCATTACCTAGGGCTTGGTTATTTTCCCTTTGCTTTTTTCTTGTGAAAATAGTCGCTGTTGATTTGTACTCGATAATATACTTCTGAAATAATATGTTGATTATAACAGGCACTCAAAGTGCTCAGGCCCCAGTTGTGACTTATCCCAGTGATATGGATGGAGTACCCAAGATTTCGTTACCAGTATTTGGCCTTGCTTCATACAAGTTCAAGGCATCCTTGTGGATGCATAACGGTGATCAACAACTACTGAATTCTCTCTTGCAGGCTGCTGAGAAATGGGAAGCTGTACTTAAGGTCAATCACCCAGATTTTCTGTTTTTCCATCGTAGATAAAAAACAGAAGATTTGCCTTCTGTTTTCTCCCTTGACATTGCAGGGGAGAAGCCCAACTCACTCCTTTATGGAGGCATGGTTCTCTTTTGAGCAAAGTCCGACCTTAAGACAAGCAAGAAAGCTACCCCCAGAAGATTAGAATAACATAAAAAGAAAAAGCGCTAGAGCAAGAAAGAGTAGTAAAATGCTTAGGAACCAAAGATGGGCGACTATAAGTCAATGTAAGTACAGAGTATATAGTTAGATGCAGGGCCGAACTGCTATTGAGTTTCTTTAGCTTGTTTTTTCCCCTCTATTTTGTTTCATATGAAGGTAAGTTCTATGTGATTACAGGCTCATTTTTTATGTCCTGACTATCGTAACTTAGGCCGTTGTATTTTGTTTGACATTTTGAGGGGATTTTTGACAGAGGATGGATATTAGTATCAGATTGTAGCTTCCCCATGAGGAGATGTTTCACTTAATGTTCGATGAGAATGATGTCTGAATGGTACTGTTGCTAATAGACTGATATTTAGGGAACATTGGCTTGCAAGTTTTTTTTAGCATTATCGGATGGATGGATTGCTTCTGTAGCATTTATTTAGTAGTTATGTTAGTCTAGAGGTTATAGGGATTGCTTTTAGTGTTGCAAGAAAATTTAAATAGCTTAACACTAAAATCTTTGGAATGCACATTTTTGCATAACACTAAAATCTTCGGAATGCACATTCAAAAACATAGCACCGTCTTCTTTCCAAATGGTCTAAAGCGATCTCAATCGATTCCTAATGTTTTGCCTATTGGTTTCCTAACGTTTTCTCTCAGGAGAAAAAAAAAATCAATGGTAGGTAACAAAAAATCTAGAGAGGGTGGAGCATTGACTGCATACATCAAAAAAATTGCTCATAATGCTCCTACATATCTGTTCTGCATATATAATTTGGAGAAGGAAACTCTCTATTGCATGTTTATTATAGTTGAAAGATATACATTCGAACTGTAGTGCATACAAGCCTAACCCAGTCATAGGACAGTTCAAGCGATGCGTACCATGTTCTTGTTACCATCGTTTTTCGTTGGTTCCATGAAATGAGGCTACACGAGAAGGATGTTGATCAATTTTGGAATTGTGCTACTTTTCTACTTTCCATATGCTCGTCTGTTTTTCTTTTTGGTTACCCGAGAACTGGCCCCGTACAGGCCACATTAGATCCAACAGGCACATGCTATTTTGATACGTGTATCTGGTTGCTGTTCATCCCTTTTTTAAAAAATAAATCACATGTTATTGATCATGTTCTACCCTAATTCCTACCCAAGTCATCATCAAAGGTATTAACTTTTCGGTTCCATACGAGTTCAACCTAGAGTCTCAATGCATACGTCTTCATCTTATTGGACCTATATTGGTGCCTTTGTTTTGCCCTATTTGAGTTGATCTGGTTGCTTTATGAATCCAAGAGACTGAATTATGATTAGGTTTCATTTCCCTGTTGTTTTGGTGCATGAACACTTTAAGCATGTGGTACAATTGAGGAGATACCAGTTTGTCAGAGATGTCTAATGGAGTTGAGCAGTGAGTCCTGCATTTTGACCTCTGATTGCAGAGTTTGATTTTGTTCACCAAATTTTTATGTTTGATTCTACAAGACTTGGGATGCACTTAGCGGTTGTACCCCAAAAGCACTGAATTATTTTTGGTATACCAAACTTCTGCCTCCCATCTGCATCTATACTAATTCAAAAAGTTTAGGAACATATCCTTCTGCGCATAGATGTGGATAAAGATATGTCCGGAATCGTTAGATGCACGTGGACTTCACATTATTTTAGTGGGCCATTTGACATGTAACGATTCCGGACACAGAGGTGTTTGGATCTATGCACGAAAGATGTGTTTCTAGACTTCTTGATACTAATTTTGTTGATAGCTTCACAAGTTCAATATGTTGGCACCATATTACATGTGTCATATCTTCCCAAGTTGAATATACCTTCATGATTCCTTATCAAATTTGAAAGTAGAGTCCAATGTTCGTTTTCCGTTTTCATATACTGCGTAATTCTCTATCTGATTTAGTTTTTGTTATACAATGAGGAAAAGTAGTAGTAGTAGTAGTTTTCAACTAGAATGCTGGTTTTTTGCTCACCGAGTGAATATAGTAAAAAATGTATATCCACAAATTTTAGATTTGTGTATCGCATTTACAGGAGTAGTTCATCTCACACAGCTGGTTGAGGTCCTCGAAGTTTTTGTTTTAGTAGATTTGGAAATCTAATCGCATTAGGATCCACCACAATCAAATCCAATGCCTGAAAATTGTCCAAAACGATTGTTTTTAAGCTCCAAAAACACAAAACAATAGCATATGTATGAAATTATGGAAATTATGATTGTGTATAGAACGTTCTTTATGCAACTTTTTCCAATCATCTCTACCCCAACCTTCCAAACTTAGCTAGATTGTGGTTTGGTGGTATTGCCAGCCACCTCACGGATTTGCTACAAATTTGTCCGAATAGGAACCGGCTCGGTAGTATTGCCGAGTCCTTATGGGTTCCATTCTTTGTCATCTCGGTGGCATTGTCAAGTCAAATGTTTGCTTGTAGATTGTCGTTCGGTAGTATTGCCTGCCACCTCACGAATTTGCTATAAATTTGTTCGAAAATGAACTGGCTCGGTGGTATTGCCGAGCCCTCATGGGTTCCATTTGGTGTCATCTTGGTGGCATTGTCAAGTCAAAATGCTCCTAGATCGTAGTTCGGTGGTATTGCTGGCCACCTCACGGATCTGCTATAAATTTGTTCGAATATGAATTGGCTCGGTGGTATTGCCGAGCCCTCATGGGTTCCATTTATTGTCATCTTGGTGGCATTGTCGAGTCGAATGTTTGCTCACAGATGGTGGTTCGGTTGTATTACCAGCCACAACAAGATCCAATAGGCCATTTGCCACAACAACGGTGGGTCATGACGGTCACCTGATTGAACCCATCAACAAAATCGGTCAAACAATGGGCTGGCACATGCTTATGCACATCGGAATAGTAGGCCATACGGAGCTCAAACAATAGTTTTAACTTTTATTCTAGGACCTTTTCCTTGGTCTTGCTTTGGCCCAGCCAACATACAGGCTTGTCCAAGCCCAAAGCAGGGGGAGAACACCTGTACAAAAGGTTATTCTAGCAAAAATAGAAGACAAGCATGCAGAAAGCAGTAGGGGACAACCAGTGTTAGGCAAACTATTCGAATTAAAACTATGCAAATTCAAAAGAAATATAAAAGTATGGTGGACCCAACCACCAAATGAAACCAAGTATGTTTAAACCAGTCACCAGAAGGACTCGGCCCTTATCAAGAAAACAAAACAAAAAGTTCCAAAAAAATGGACTCTCAACTCTCTTTTTTCCCTCGAGAAATGACAATAGCTCTGTTACTCTTGGACTTTTTGGAGTCCCCCTTCTTCTCAGCGCTCCCTTGAGAGGCTGGATGACCTTCACTCGGGTCAGAGCCAATAGTAAGGGCAAGATCGGCAGGCCGGAAACCTCCTACTTCAATATCATTCCTCGTATCTCGGGGGAATTTGGACAGATTCTAGTACAAGGGGCAGTTGACAGGGACCCTGGCTACCTCCAAGGCATTGTGCCAGTCTTCCTAATAGATGTCAGCTATATATTTGACCTTGGCCTTCACAAAGCACTCCTGAAAGGTAGCCGTCCTTGATAAATCCTGGTTCTTCTCTTCCTTCCTCAATTGCAACTCTACATCTCTCACCTTCAGCTCTGCATCCTTCAACTCCTCGGTTTCAGCCATAACCTTATCCCTTTACGCAATTTCGACCTTCTTTTTCTTCACAAACGTCTCTAGCTCCTTCAGCCTCTCCTTATGACCTTGAACAATTTTTGCAATCTCCTCAACTTGAGCACTCAGCCCCAGGGAATGCTGAAGAGCTCGAGGACAATATAGCAAAGTAAGGAAGGTTGTTCTTCCAAAATGAAGGATGGACAAATAAAGTAAATAACAATGACGCAAAGGAAGGGACCTCACCTCAATTTACTTTTCCAAGCCTTGCTGAAGGTTCTCCATGACGTCAGTAGGCTGAGCCTTCATATCTTCCGGCAGCATCACAATATTGGCAACCCGAGAGCCACATGCCTATTCGTCACAGAATCAGTTGCTCGGACAAAGCCTCAGCCTCGGGAGGGCAAATGAGGAATCCAAACTGGGGTTGTAGTCCTAGAGGGAGGTGCCTTAACTTCCATAGATTCACTCGAATGAGTCTCCACCACCAAAGTCCCAAAAGGGGGAGGAGGTACCTTCACATTGGCAAGGGTAGCTGACACGTCAACTCTTGACTTTTTGGGTGGTGGTCCGTTACCCTCCACGTCGAGCTGCGGCTTGGCGAGCTCGGCCTCCTTCCCAATGGGGGGATCGGTTGATTGCCTCTTCTTGCGTTTGAAGCCAATCGCCTCAACCATGCTTTTTACGGGCAGCTCCATCAGATGTCTAGACACTTCTTTGAAGTTGGGGGACGACGGTGCGGGGAGCTCAAAAAGAGGGGCTATTCCTTGATTAATCAACCCGATAAACTCAAACACTTAGTGCTTGACAATGGCATGTCTCACAGAATGCCTAAAGTCTTGAGAACTGGTTTCGTCATCCGACTTCCTCTATTTGGGTATTCTCCCTCTGCAAATAAGTACGGTACTCAAAAGGATATCCTACAATTGAAGGAGCGTCTTGGTCCAATAGTTCAAAGAATTTGCTCAAGTGGTGAACATTGGCCTCTAGTTTGAAGCTTGGAGTTATTTGATTGGTTGAGGCAAAGAAACAGAATAAAAAACATCATTTTGAAACCAAATAGAGTCAGCAAAACATCAAAGAAAGAAAATAAGATAAATGTGCACCAAGAACCCCTTTTTTCCCAGGGGCATGAAAGATGAGTACTTCATCTGGGCAAAATTCAAAATTGCCTCTCACATAGAAGAAATCATTGGCATGCTTATCAGAGTCAGGGAGACATTGAAGGATGTGAACCCGTCCAAGAAGACACTATGAAAAGTAACATTTTGACTTCTTGTTTTGTTTTAACGTATACCCGCCAAATATATCCTCGAATTCAAGGTCAAGATTATGCATCTCGGATAATCTAAGAAAGCCATATAAGATTCTAAAAATGTTGATTGAGACATGGGATGGGGTTAGGTTCAACTCATGAAAAAATCTACGAATAAAGGTGCAAAGAAAACAGACCCCTCCTTCAACAATGGCAATGATGGAGATGTGAATCCCGGCTTCCTTTGGAGTTGGTGCATCAGTCGTGGTTCAACCGCACATCACCGGTATATCATATTTCGGTCTGAAGGCCCTAACTGACTTTTTGCTGTAAAAAATACCTATATTTGTCGTGAGACATGGCCTTTGACACCTAGCAGTGAAATGCATCCAAAGGTTAGGGTGCGTGTGGTGTAACTCCCCCGAAAAGATAACAACAAGGTGCAACATCAATAGATTCGTGGAGGCATGAAGTATAAGCCTGGATCGTGGATATCGAGCATGCAAGTTTGAGGCGAAACAAAAAGGTAGATGGAGATCAGAAGAGTATGAATTCTAAGGATGCGAGAATGGAGGGATAAGAGAAAGAGAATGTGTGAGTAAAAATGGAAATTTTTTGGGTCTTTGGTTAAATGGAGGGAATTTGAAAAGTTGTCGTCAACTCAAAAAGGTATGCAGGGGAATCGAGGAGACACAAAACTGCTAGCCAATCGTGAAGAAACGCGTGACACCACATTTAATGCATGAGACATTTTGGCATCCTTGATCAACAAGACACATGCGACACACTTTCATTTGACGCAGGATCGAAGGATGATCGACACGTGTCATTTTGCGTATATGGGAAGGCAAACTTCCAACACGATAATGCTTCAAGATGGTCTGGGCGAAATGAACTCTCTAGTTGCCAAGCAAATGGAAAGTTGAGGGGCTATTGTGGAGGTTCGTATCGGCACAACCCCAATCCAACCGAGTTAAGGCATCCATAAGCGGGCCAAGTCAATCCGAATGGAATCACATACCAAACAAGCCCACTCAAGTTCATTTTAGGCCAAGCTACGACACAACCCACAACATGTGATTGTGATGTCGGCACTCTGATAGGCCAAGCTGGACCATACCTTATCACGATACCTAACTGAGTCCAAACCAAGTCTCAGTATGAGGAATGCTTCGCGAGGCCAGGCTGGGTAGAATGTCTCTTGTCCGAGCTGAGCTCCCTCATTATGTAAAAGAAATCTTCACTTGGGATTCAGTTAGGCTAGCACGTGAAGTATGAGTTGTTAGCCATCATTTCGAGAGGTGAAGTCATAACATAATTCAATAGGCCAGTGTCACCAGGAGTGTGCTCCACACATGCCAATTCAAGCTTTGGTGTAAGGACTCGACCCATAATTTGAAAGATTAAGAATTTAAAATTTTGATTAGTGAAATGATAATAGTACAAGTCGAAATTAATTATAAATTGAGAGACTTAATTGAGAATTATTATAATTTAGTTTGGCTTTTGAGATTAGTACTAATTTGAGAGACTTATGATGTAATTAAACCTAGGTTGTAGCATAGATATTAGAAAAGACACTAGATCATTTACCTTGGTGGATTATCTGTCAACCGTTGAAAATTTTGGGATGTGCATGAAGGAAGTGGCAATAGTAGAGGGATTTTGGGAGGACACCTCATAGTTGAGGTGTCAATTATCCAATTTATCTAACCATCTGATACCAAGGTACTCCTCACAAATCTCACATTACATTGAGTGATTTGGCTACTGATAGAGAGAGAGAAATGGTCTGTAAAATGAGGCAAGAGTAAAAGAGAAACAGTACCATTGAAAAGGAAGGGGCAGTAGTAGAAGAAGAAGGAAGCCATAGCCAATCTCTTTGAAGTTTTGAAAGTTGAGTTTTAGCCACGAAAGGTATAAATTCAATATTTATTCTACTACATTAGAACTCTAGAATGATGATTTCAACTATTTTGGGGGTATAGAATAAAAAATGGAGAAAATTGAGCTCTGGCTTGTCACTGAGGAGTGATCGGTCGACCAGTTGACCATCCTCGGTCAACCCCCTTGTAGCTGGTCAACCGGTAGATGGATATAATGGAAATTTTACTTGATTTTCGATGTTTAACCCATCTGATGACTTAGATTCCTAATTTATTATAATAAAAGGTATTTTGGGGAACCATAATCAGTGGACACAAGATCCTGAAGTCTTTAATAACTAATAGAATCGACCTCCAATTGTCGTTGGTCAGTCCCCGATCGACCAACCCTGTTGTCCGGTCGACCGGATGTAGACCAGAATGAAATTTCATTTGGTTTTTGATGAATATCATATGTAAGGCCTTATCTATCTAGTTTAACATTATAAGAAGGACTTTAGGGGGATTTAGTTGGCAAACCTAAGGTTCCAAAACTTTCGATTAAATCATGAGGTCAAGTAATAGGAAAATGGCCATGATTAGACCATGAGAGTTATAGTTTAAAAGCTACTTTGCACTTGGTGATAAGTTACTGAGATTTATTATTATCTAACTATAGGAGATCAGATTGACGATGAACATTGATTGAAAGAGTTTTTGCAATACTCGGATAAAAAGGTAAGTTCAAGCATACGATGTTTACTTGTAGTTCGTTTAAAGCATTCAAAACATGTGATATCTTCAATACATGAATTAAGAGATTTCTTGAGCATGTTTACAATTGAAAACTGGTGATTTTGATAAGTCATGTAAAAACTAAGGAATATGGATGAAATATGTGAATTAAACGTCCAAACGGTGCCCCAATCTACCAAGGGATTAGAATATAGCGAGATGAGGAATTGGGTGGTTACTGTGGCCAATTGCGGTTATGTGATTGATGTCATACCAAGAATATATGAAAAGGGGGTCGCTCCCACCTACGAATAATTGGCAACCGTTGCACTATTAAACTTGAAAATGGAAACTTGACTTTTCGTAGCTTCTTATGGCACTAACAATGATTCATAAAATGCCTTATAATACTGATACTGATACTGTTGCTTTTAGATAGAATTATATGACAAACTTATGAATACTGTATGTTTGAATTCACACTAACATTGCTAATGGATATTGTTATACAACATGTCAGGTCAACATGAGCAAGGAAACCAACATTAGAAGACGTTGGACTTGGTAGTTCTTTTTGAAATGTTAGTAAGAACTTGTTAAATATTGTAGTATATAGTTTGGATGGACAATAACTTGTACTTTTTGAGGGGCTATATGTAGTATTGTAATGATATTTTGGATTGTATGTTGATAGTTATGTACGTTCCTTGAGTTTTGACGATGTTGTTAATATACTACTGTATACTCAGAATTTTGAAGTTTTGACACCTATAATTTGATCATTCCATGGTAATATTCGACTAACATTAGTAAGGCCTTAATGATTTTACTCATTGGCCGGTCACTAACCCATCCTTTTCCGGAATGGGTCGTGACATTGGGGCTCAAGCCAAGAGCAATATATAAGGTATAATACTTGGAGGAAAGAGGTACGCTTAATCTTGCAACTCTAGTTCTGTACTTTTCATATTCCTTCTCTGGTACTGACTTAGGCATCAGAGTGCTTCCTAACCCAACTCCAGTCAGTGAGACATTAATCCTTATTTGCGGTTGTAGGTCTTGGTACTTGACTCACTGTTTTAGTCCCAGAATGCCGAGCAAAATCGTAGCTTGGATTAAAGGACTCCATTGGTCTAATGCCTACTAGTCAAGGGACACCTTAATGGACACCCAACCTACTTAACTGGAGATCCCACGATCTAGGTTCAATGGGAAAACAAAGTTTGAGTGACTCAGAATGATGACTATAAAATCTCCTACTATTTTTATGATGAAATAGTGATACCTATCGCGTTTCTTAGGTTAAGTCAACCTTTAATAATTCCCATATTTTGAAATATGAAGTGGGGTATAATAAGGTACTCTCAATGAGGAATCACCTATACGAGCGTGGAGCGGGGGCTGCTTTCATGAGAATCTATTGATGAATTCTCTAGAGTACTCATGAACAACCAGACATTGTACAAGACCAAAATGGATACAACTGTGAAAACAAAACTGTAAGAACCCGCATTTATTAAATTAAAGAATAGTAAAAGAAAAGTATATTTGATGTAGTTTTTATTTAATTTTGGGTTAAAAAAATAAGTTTTTGGTGTGATGAGTAAAAGAGGGTGTATATAGTATAG
>JABCMJ010035500.1:0-10034 GCA_014822125.1 Arbutus unedo | reverse complement strand
AACTCTGGCTCTGTCCAACACAGTCCCATAGCAGTTGGGGATATCAACTACAGGATTGTAGAGATCATGGGGCTTATCCTTGTATTTCTTGGTGAATAAGAAGGGTTGGAAAAGATTTCAGTAAATCGTCTAGGAAAAGGTTTTCATAAATCATCTAAATGTCCTAGACGTCCTCTTTATAATGTGTGTGTGTGTTGGCTAACTGAGTTTGGCAAATCTCAGTGCCATTGCTGGAACAATTTGAGTGCGAAAAATTGACCCTATGACACTAAGCAACACACTTAAGGCTTGGTCTTTTTTTCTGTATTTTTGGTGTAAAATGAGATGATCCAAAGATCTCCTTAATTTGATCAGATGGGTTTGCTTATGAAAACTTGGTTAAATTTTCATGGCCTTTTGAAAATGATACAAGGAAAACCTTTTGTCATGCATTTTTAGTAAAGTAAGATGCCTTGGATCCAAATATCTCCGTTGAGCTATTTTATTTGTATGCTTGTTAAACAGCTTCCAGTATAACATAAGAGGTGCTATTTTGTTATGATACTTAGAAAAAACCTTGTTAATAGGGAACTGAGGAAGAGGATTTCATCATTCCACTTTTGCTTCCCCTGTATTTAAATTTCTTACCAAGTAATAATTTTCTGGTCTTCAGCTTCGTAAAAACTTCAAGGCATGATGGGGATCCCATTTAGATTTCTTTCTTTCATGCTTTGACTTCAACTTTGACAAGTTGTCATCTTTTGTTAATTTTTTTATTAGTCGGTGTAGTTTTATGAAACATGTCATTTGAGAAAACTGTGAGCCAAGAAGGTGAACAGGCTTAGTCTTGTGCCTCGACCTTAAAATAGTTTCTTGACATAACATCATACAACTCTTACTGTAGTTTTAATTATGTTATTATCACTTGCAAGCCAATGGACCGATCCATCATGGTTAGCGCATGGTTATGACAATACCAGAATGATAAACAGGCAAAACATCTGCATACACTGCAGTTCCAAATAGTTTGGCAGGTACTGAAATAGGGCGTAACAAACAACATTTGATGTGGTCCGTCTTGTGCCTCGACCTGATGGGCACTTATGAATTCTCCATCGACAAGAGATTACAGAAGTAATACCACTACTACTGGGTACAGAAGATAACAACTCAGTTTTTGCGCAGAGAAGTTTTAGATGTAAGGGTGTCCCTTCTTCCTCTCTGTTGCATATCAACTTTATATTTGTCGTAACTATGAAGGCTTTCGACATGTAATGATAGCAAACTTGATTAGCCCCATCTTGTATCCCCGGATCATCAGTGGCATCACCAATGCCCCTCTTATGGTTTTCCATCCTAATCAAGTTCATCAGTCACAAAGCCAAAAAAAAAAAACTCTCAAAACTTACCAAAGCGTAAATAGAAATGGCACTTCTTATAACTGCTAGTGAAGTACATTAGCCCTACCACTTCGCAGCAATGATGTGAAGCCCTTCCATGTCAATGCTGACCTTATCACTGCAGGCCAAAATGGGGCAACATTCTCCGACCAATCTGCCGCCTTTATATCCTAACAAAAGAAGTCCAGTACAAATATATTATCCTGAATGTGCACACATGTGCGCAGATATGCCAGTCAATAGTTGAGAAATTAAGAAATGAAAAGACCATGTGTCATCTTGTTCGTATTCTCACCAAGTCCACTAATATACAAACCATATACGTCTTGGTAACGTTTGAAACTTAGTTACATGAGATGGTAAATTGAGGAAGTAATTACCTGGAGAGAGAGAGATTCAAGTAATTTCACATAATCACCCGTAGAACACCATGCCGGAAGATAATAAGCATCACATATTTTCTGCAGCAGATCTTTCTCCTTTGGTCGCAAAGATTCCTCAGAGGGGGAGAGGTCCCTATGGCACCATGTTACTACTATTATCGTGGCTCCTGGTGCTGCTACTCGAACCAACTCATTGACAAACTATAGGTTGGAAGCATGTAATTAAAATCATGTACCACAACGAGATGGCATATGAGTACGAGAGAACTAACCTTTGCTTTGTCGGGCATGTGTTCTCCACTCTCCATGGACCATATCAGATCAAATTGTGCATCAGGAAATGGTTGATTTAGAGCATCTGCAACTTGGAAGGAAACCTGATAACCGTTCACCTAACAAAATTATCCACAGCACTCGTCTAAAACTCAAGAAAAGAAAATAGAAACAGGTTATTTGGTCAATGGGTTCCATCACACGTATAAGAGAAAACTAAATCACAGGTTGGAAATACACAAGCTATTGCTGATGTGATGTACCGTCCAATAGTGCTTAATATGTTGGGCCATTATTTTTGCTTTACTCTACTTGGGCATTTGTTGAAGTTGGTCCAAATTAGAATTAGTTTATGTGGAGAACAATTAGTCCAAGTGTCCAAGGGTTATATGGTTGTAAATGAAGCTTCCTCTTCTGTTTCTACTGCATAAAATTTCTGATCCGATTGGTGTCGAATTAACCTTCATCTGGCTGTTTTGCTCACATACTTCAGCCCATAATAACCCAACATAAGTGGGCAGTTTGGTGTGAAGGAAAAGAAGGTAAAAAGAAAGTTTGTGTCAAGAGAAGAGTGGATTCTACAGAATATCTCTAATACCAACTCAAGTAATCAAAGTTTGAATGTTCAACAGCCATTTGTGCCAATATTTGATGGCGTAAAATGCGATTACTGGTGTTCTAAGAAGCACAAATTCGGACACGTGACACGGCAATTCTAAATTACTGGTGATACAGACACGGTGGGAGACACGGGCGAAAATAGAAAAATACGTATGTTTTTATGTATTTTGATGTGATTAATGCGGATACTGCATCCACAACAGCCCAAATTATGAGTTAACCACGGTAACTTGGCACGTTGATGGAACCAAACACCGTCTCTACATAATAATGAGATGATCCATCAAAAAGACAAACCACAAGGCACAATAATGAAACCCAACACTGTCTCTACATTTGTTTCAAAGAGAATTGTTGAGAAAACTATGGTTAGCCTGCCAGAAAAACCTAATACCATGGTTGCTATAATTGAAGAAACAAAGGATGTCTTTGAAATGATTCCCAAGAGCTGATGGGTTCCTTGAAAGCTCAGGAAGAAAGATCGTCAAGACAACTGGAGAAGACACTTGAAAGTCATTCCAATCTGTAGTAAATTTGAACTTCAAAAACCATGGAGAATCATCAAGTAGTAGTCATACAAGAGGAGAACCAAGAGATGGTACATCTGGGAGAGAAAGAAATTCAACACGACAAGGCAGAGGACTGTTGGTTTAATATAAAATGCTGATAATACAAGAAAATATAAAATTTGTGGAAGGCGAAATCACCTTGAAAAGGACTGTTGGTTTTAAGGGGAAACTGCAATATCACAAATAACATCAGCAAGCTAATTTTTCTGTAGAAAAGGAAGGCGAAGGACACTTGTTTTACGTTTGTCAAGCAGCCTCAGAACACAAGAATGAGGTTTGGCATCCTGATAGTGGTTGTAGAAACCACATGACGGGGGACAAGTGCATTTTCTTGGACATCAATACTTCTGTTAACTCTCAAGTGGAAATGGGAAATAGAGCATTAGTGAATGCAACGGAATAAGGAACAATTGAGGTTGAAACCAAGAAAGAACAAAGCTAATTCATGACATGTTACTTGTTCCAAATTGGGAGCAAAATTTAGCAAGTGTTGCACAGCTGGTAGAATATGGATATGCAGACAATTTTGAAGCTAGCAGCTGCCCAATTCAAGATGGAACCATGCAAAGCAAGTTGGGGCTAACATAAAGATGGAGAAGAATCAAAGCTTTCCACTCACATTCATGTATGCTGGAAATGTTGCTTTGAAAGCCCATGTGGATGATGAATCATGGAATGTGGATGATGAATCATGGTTATGGCATAAAAGACTTGGGGACTTGAACTTTCATAGTCTCAAGTTACTTCAGCAGAAGAGTATGGTTCATGGTATTCCCAATATCATTGAAGGTCATGATGTTTGAGAAGGTTGCACACTTGAAAGCAGTATCGGTGATCTTTTCGAAAAGGAGTTGCATTGAATTAGTTCATACAGATGATGTTTGTGGTCCCATGAGGATTCTGTCACATGCTGAAAACAAGTTCTTTATCCTCTTCATTGATGACCATACAAGGATGAGATAGGGGTATATTTTGTGAGGGAAAGGTCTGAAGTGTTCCCCATCTCAAGAAGTTTAAAAATCTGGTGGAGAAACAT
Organism: Arbutus unedo; assembly: GCA_014822125.1. Classification (NCBI taxonomy): domain Eukaryota; kingdom Viridiplantae; phylum Streptophyta; class Magnoliopsida; order Ericales; family Ericaceae; genus Arbutus; species Arbutus unedo. The sequence continues at coordinate 5,773 of JABCMJ010035500.1, read as the reverse complement.
AGTGGGCAATGCATAAAGATCAAGAGAAGGGGTAGAGGCAAAGAGTAGAACTCTAAGGAGTTCGACAAATTATATGAAGATGCAGGTGTTGAAAAGCACCACTCGTTGGGTTACACTGCAACAAAATGGAGTATCCGAAAGAAATAATCAAACGGTGATGGAAATCACCAAATCTATTTTGCATGGAGAAAGGCTACTAAAGAATTTCTGGGATGAAGTTGTTTACACGGCAGTTTATTTAATAAATAGGTGTCCTAGCCAGTTGGAATCAAACTCCGCTGCAAGCGTGAGTGGGAGAAACTATCAACAAAATATCTCAAGATATTTGGGTGTATTTGTTACTCTCAATTCCAAAAGAATTCATTTGGACGAAACAAGTGAGAAATGTCTTTGTGTGTGTGTGTGTGTGTGTGGGGGGGGGGGGGGGGGGCGAGTGGGGGAGTGGATATAGCAGCAAATGTAAGGTTGTTGTATAGAGATTAGGGTTTGATGAAGATGAAGATAATGATGATTCACCTCAATCCTCAACGGGGGTAGCTTCCTATCATCTCCTAGCTCCAAGTTCAAGTTCAAGTTCTAGCTCATCTCCACCACGCTCAACTCCAAGAAAAATGAGGAGTTTGAGTGATGTGTATGCTAGATGCAATATTTGAATGGTGGAACTGAAAATTGTGAAGAAGCAATTAAGGAGGAAGCTTGTAGGAAGGGTGTGGAACTGAAAAATCGAAATTTATCAATGTGAAGATGGTGTGTTCATTTCAGCTGAAAACATTTTGAAGAAATTTGGGATAAGTATGTAAACCTGTGGTAACCTCACTTGTGGTGAATGAAAAACTCGTAAAAGAAGGATGGTGAGAAGAATGTTGATGCCACGTCCTTTAAAAAAAGTTTGATTGGAACTTGTTGTACTTGACAGCCATGCATGCTGCAAGTGTGCTTTCTAGATTCATACTCCTAGCCAAAGTCGTATTGGAGCTGCAAAAAGAGTTTGCTATATATTAGAGGAAGATCCAGGTACGGAATTAAGTATTGGAGAGACTTTAAGGTCAAATTAATGGGGTTATAGTGATCGGGGTAGCTGCTTTGATGATACTTGAGGTCGGGCTATATTTTGCTTTACTCTACTTGGGCTTTTGTTGCACTTAGTCCAAGTGGTTATACTGTTTGGATGTAGTATCTACAGAAAATTGTAAGCGTTCAACACCTATTTTATTCTTCCTCCTCTGTTTGTACTGCAGAAAATTTCTGATCCGATTGGTGTTGAATTAACTTTCATCTGGCTGTGTGTGTTCACAAATAACCAAATGTAAACCTCCCCAAGGAATACTTGAAACTGTAAACCTACCGCGAGGCTCAAGCAAGCATTGCTTACCCTTATCCATTACTTTCTTCTCCTATTTCAAGTTAGTCAAAGTATGTTAAGCTTGCCAAATGGAAATTTCAAACTCAAGCACCAGACGAAGTTTTAAAACAGTAGATGGCTCAACAGACCTTTTCAGCTAATCCTTCGGCGGCGGCAAGAGCTTCAGCCCTCTGGGCTTGAACAGGGCTCAGTGTGATGCCTTGGCATTGAGCCCCATATTTTCTTGCTATATATCTAGAACTGCCTCCAATTCCGCACCCAACATCGACAACACTCTTAGGTCTCTTTATTGGGTCCTCTGCAAACCATTTCATTAATACATTGAACTCTAAAGGAAGAAAAAAACATGTCGAAAAGACAAACTTTATTTGCACGAGCACAGGAGAGAAACACACACGCACGCGTGCAAAGAGAACGGGAGAGATCAGAATAAACTCAAGCACCTTCCATTCGCATGAGGGCCCAGGAGTAAAACGCGTCATTCACCGATGGAGAGACACAGAGTAATATCAAAATAAAGAAAAGCATCTAATAGCGGAACCAGCAACACTTCTCACAACAAAACATCACAAGCCGTTTCCTTGCTGCATTTGCAAACTCAAAAAAATATGTATTCCATTCAGTGAGATAACACTGGCAGATAGATTATAGATAATCACTTAAACTTCCTACTCTGTTTTCTTCTTTTTGGACTAACCTAACCAACATTGGTTAGAAAAATCTAACCCAATCATATGAAAGACTATGTAGTGAAATTAGGATTTAGTAATTCTTAATTGGACTCATCCTTAATTTCCTTCTAACCATCATGAAGTTTTCTGGGGTTCTACATCAGTGAGCTCTGACCTTTCACCAACAGAGTGTTCTCTCATAAAAAGCAAGCTTTGTATGACCGAGAGGCCTATGAGACATCTCTGTTAGATAATCGCTCATCACCAAGATCTTGTTTAGGAATACATCATACATTTTAGATCCATCCCATAATTGTGCACTTAACCATGCCAATGCAATACGGACAACCACTTCAGTGGAATATTTTTTAAAGCGCCAATACTAGTTAGGATCTCTTAATGTATCCCCTTTACTTATAACAAATTAGGAAAACCCATTCAACAAGAGAGAGATACTAGTATCTACAACAAAACATGGAACTAGTCATCAACTGGAACTCATGTGCATATGGACCTGCCAAGTCTTTCTTTCGTTTCCACATCACCTCGTGTCAATATACATTGTTTTGATTATATTTGAAAGATTCATATTAAGCAACTAACTTTCTCTAGAGTCTATCTAACCAAGCATACTTGGAGTCAGACCCATCTTTCTATTAGATCAACCTCTTTCGATCCCCCAACTTTAAACACTGGGGTTCTGTTGATTTGCAAGGAAAAGAAACTAATCAAACTTTTCTGTATTTTTTATCTGTTTAGTTAGTAGGAATGTTGTAGAACTCACGTCTTCAACATCCCACTAGGTTTATATTTCCAACTTTTCCATAAATTTCTTTTATCAAATGCATACATGAAAAATAAATAAATAAATTTCTTTACTTCACTAATAAAATTCCAAGAATAATATTCAGGTACAAATTTTTGACAAAATGAACGGAGCTTGGGTGACATAAATCATGACTTCCAAGTTGCAAGGTTGTTACTGAATCAGCAGTATCACAACAATCAAAGTAAGAATTTCCATCTACTGATGCCACCACGTTGGAATTCCATTCAGAAGAAGGAAGGACGGAAGGAAGCACAAGGACAAGCGAGTACGTCAGAGATGACCAACTGATTAGCAGTCTCAAACGAACCAAACAGAACACAGGTACAACGAAAAATAAAGCCATCAAAACACAAAATACCACGTTCGCGATTATAAAAAGCGTAGACGCGTGGTGAATGGCTTTTACCCAGTTCCCCAATTTCATCTTACTTCAGTAGGGAATCCTGTCCTTCTAAACTTCCCGCTATCTCAACCAACTTTAGTACTCCTAGATTACAAAAAAAAAAAAAAAAGGTATCATTATTCAGAAATTACTAGTAATTAGAACCTTCTGCTCGAGCTAAGGGGACGACGGATGTTGAGGCATAGCATGGTGTGAGTTTAATTCTTATTAATCCCTCCCCTACTCCTAGATTCGAATAGCATGTAAGCAGACGACATAGAAGGAACTAACTTTAGGGGAGAGACAACCCACACACACATGGACATGGAGATTAAAACGCACCCGGAACACCGGCGAATCGGAGAGACTCTTCAATCATACGAATCTGAGCGGATCGATGGTCGGAAAGTAGGGAGAGGGCGTCGTTTTTGTCGTTCTTGTTATTGTAGTTTGGATCGTAGAAGCCGTGGTGCATGTGGTCCCCCCATATCTCCTCCCATACCCCAGACGACTCGTCGTACAATTCCGCTATCCCTTTCTGAAGCTTTTCAACCTCCTCTGTACGTGCTGCTGTACTTGTCGTCGATGCACAAGTGGAAGTTGTGGTAGTGGTCACTGGAGGCTTGGAAGTGGCTCCTCCTACTCCTACATCTGGTGGACCCTGAGCAACTTCGCCGGCCAAGCCACGAGGCAGCATGCGACCGAGTATTGATGGGAGCCGCACAAATCCCCAGCCGCAGGTGCTGCATAAACCATTCATATTCCCAATGACTCTCACGACCAATGCTGATGACTCTTTCCAGATTGGTAAAATGTTTAAGTGGACACTGGGATATGATGCGGGAGGATAAATTACGTACCTTTTTTTTTTGTTTTTTTTTTTTTTTTTATGTTGACCGTCCCCACCCCGACCGTCCCCACCCTCCACTCCCACTCCAGAGAGTGAGTGAGTGACGAGTTATCAGTTACTTGCACGTAAGCACAAACGTCTAAGGTTGTGTATTTGTTGCCCTTTTGAATGACCAAAACCTCAAACCAATGCTCAATTCTATTATGTTAATATAAACCAAAAAATAAAATAAAACATAAATCACTACCACAAACATACAAACAAACAAACAAACTGTCTTTTTCATCAACTTATTATTTTCAAATTAGACTGTCCAATAGAATTGAGTAGAGACAACAATGTCCATACCCAGTATTTTTAAAAAAATAAAAAATAAACGCAATTCAATATTAATCAAACATGACATAAACGACACACAACCCATCAAATGCAAAATACAAATTGCCTGCGTTTGTAAAAATTTGATTTTAACGACACTTGTAGAAAGGAGAAAATATGAATCATAATATTGATAATATATTCTCCATAATCAATCACCCTAAATTTCAAAAATCTAAAGTCCTAACTAGGTGTATTTCAATCAAAATCTAATAAACATTTGAGTATATTTTGGTTAATTTGCACTAAACACTCAAACCAATGAAAAGAAACCTAGCTAATCGTAGGCCTCGTAAATTAGAACGTCTAAATTTCAATGTTTGAATTTACACATACAATAACGCTTTAAATTTTAATTGAAAAAAGCAAAAGCAAATTATCTAGGCCAAAAAAAAAACACAAAGACATTTTTATTGCAGCACATAATTAGTAGATTCAACACACAGGTTGAGTAATCAAAAGCCTAAGATTAAATTAAGCACAAAAACTTAACATACAAGTTAAGTCAAAAGAAACAAAGATGGAGTACTGCTTGCTTTGAGTGTTGAGTTTTAAGTTCATAGGAGGTGAGTAGAAGATAGTATAAGTACATGGTGTCTCGTAAAAGAGGAAGACTATAATCTTCGAAAAAAATTCATAAAATATTTTTAAATTCAAAATCAATGGATTATATTCATTTAGATTTATAAATATTATACATTGAAATAAATTTAATTCATTGAATAAGAATTCGGTGACAGAAATCAAACAGTTTCTCCTAGTAAAAAGATTTCCAATGATAAGCTCAATTGTGAATTTGAAAAATGACTTTGCCACGTTAATATTTATGTGGTGCTATATTTATAGTTCAAATCTTTCAACGATCACGATGGACTAATATAAAAAATAACTTTGATATCACCAAAACAATTTTACTCTAGCTTAACCAAATCGTAATGTAACAATTTAAAAATACTTTAATTTAAAAAATACAATTCAACCATTGAAAATATTAAAGACAGTTAATATTATTTGATATGTTGTATTCTTTTATGATTTTTCTTTAAATTTTTTGCATTCGTCTCAATAAAAATAAATTAGAAAATGATAAAAATATAAAGTAATATTAAAAACATTCAAATAAAATTATGTTAAATACACTAAAAATATTAAGAAATTATTGTCTTTTCTGAAAACTTAATTACCCATGATTGAAAATTTGGTCATAGTCAATGACCCAAATTTGCTACAAGCCTATAATTAAAGGCGTGAAAATTCTAGATAAGATTTCATGATTTGACTTGGATTTTTCAAGCTATTT
>JABCMJ010035483.1:0-10777 GCA_014822125.1 Arbutus unedo | reverse complement strand
CCTCAGTACAATCCTTCTCAGTATAATACTGTGCAGCCTCAAGGACAAATCAACATGGTTACAACTGGAAGTTTCAATCCTGAAGCTCCCTTTAGTAATGGTTTACCTCTGCATACTTCTCCTTATCTTCACTACACTGATTTTGATCCACAACAGAATTATTATCCTATGCCATTTCCTCAGAATTTTTCACAGGATAACTGTATCCAGAATCATGTTCGACCTGAAGGAATGATGTATGGAGAGTCACAACCTCATTGGTTTTTAGACAGTGGAGCAACCAATCATGTAACAAATAAAGTGCAGCACCTCAATCATACTGTTCCATGCTCTAATTCAGCAGGGGTAATGGTGGGTAATGGAGCCTCTTTGCCTGTAGAACATACAGGTACAGGTTTTCTACCAACCAAATCTAGTAAACTGAAGCTCAATTCCATCCTACATACTCCAAGTATATCACATAACTTACTATCCGTATATCAATTGGCAAAGGATAATAATTGCTCTATTACATTTGATGCATCTGGTTTCATTATCCAGGACAAAATAACAGGTCAGATATTGATTCAGGGTCCATGCCACAAGGGACTATATCCCATTCAGCCTCTCTGTAGCAGTACTTCTCCAGTTGATCATGTTTCAAAAGGTCTGATATCCAGGTCTGTTGAGAGTGCTGAACTGTGGCATCATAAACTTGGTCACCCCAGCTCTATACTTTTTCAATCTGTAATAAATCAGAATGACATACCTGTTATGAAACCTCTACATATTCAGTGTAGCAGCTGTAATATTGGCAAAAGTCATAAATTGGCTTTTTCCAGATCTGTAACAGTATCTTCTGCTCCATTTGAACTCTTACATATGGATGTATGGGGCCCTGCTTCACTCAGTTCATTTCAAGGATTTAAATACTATCTCTTGATCATAGATGACTACACAAGGTATTCTTGGATATTTCCCTTACGATACAAATCAGAAGTGAAACACATTATTCAACAGTTTCAAGTATTTGTTCAAAATCAGTTTAAAACTTCAGTTCAGAAAGTTAGAACTGATAATGGAAAGGAATTTGTGAATCAGTTTCTATCTAGCCTGTTTCTCGATACTGGAATAGTTCATCAGACTACCTGTCCATATACGTCTGAGCAAAATGGTGTGGTTGAAAGAAAACATCGACATTTGATAGAGACAACTGTGACTCTGCTGTCTCATGCTTCTTTACCCATTAATTTCTGACTTGAAGCCTTAATTACTGCTGTCTATCTTGCCAATAGATTACCTCACTCGTCTCTTAATCACCAAATTCCATATACACTCTTGTATCATACTGCCCCTGACTATATGTTTCTGAGATCCTTTGGGTCTGCTTGCTTCCCTTGGCTTAGACCATATGCTGCTCACAAGTTAAGCCCCAAATCAGTTTCATGTGTGTTTTTGGGATACTGTGAGAATACAAAAGGATATAGGTGCTATGATCCAATAGCCAAGAAAGTTTATATTTCCCGTCATGTCAAATTTCATGAATCAATATTTCCTTATCCTACTTTGATATCATCTTTTTCAAATTCCTTACATATTGACACTCAATCTCAATCCTTCAAAGTCCCTCTTACTTCATTTGATGAATTTTCAGTCACCTTTACTTCAACATCTCCTATACCATTAACAGAATCTCCAGCTGACATCACCAATCCTATTGCCAGTACATCTAGTCCTCCTGCTTCTTCATCCAGTGATCATGCACATTTAGATGATCAGGCTGAACCCTTGCCTATGCCTATTCTACCAAGTAATTTTCACTCCATGACAACAAGGGCCAAGTCAGGTATATATAAACCAAGATATCCTATGTCTCTTGTTACAGTGTCTAATGGTGACACTCATTTATTTGAACCTAAACACTTTGGTGAAGCCCTACCTCATTATGTTTGGAAGAAGGCCATGGCTGAAGAATATGAGGCCTTGATTAATCAGGGTACTTGGACTTTGGTTCCTCGTCCATCTCATGGTCAAGTTATTAATTGTCAATGGCTTTACAAGATTAAGCAACATTCTGATGGTACTGTTGCTCGTTATAAAGCTAGATTGGTCGCCAATGAGAATCAACAGACTGAAGGGATTGACTATACTGTTGCCTTACATTATGGTTGGCAGTTAAAACAATTGGATGTTTCAAATGCATTTTTACATGGTGTGCTTGATGATGAGGTGTTTATGAGACAACCTCCTGGATATCGCAGTCTTGATCATCCCAATTATGTGTGTAAATTGAACAAAGCACTCTATGGGTTACGACAAGCACCTCGTGCCTGGTTCTCTACCTTTTCTGGATTCTTATTGCAACATGGGTTTGTTCTTAATAAGGCAGATAACTCTATGTTTATTCTTCACACTGATATCACCACCATTATTATCCTTGTGTATGTTGATGATATCATCATCACAGGTAATGATCCTGCTAAGATCAGTTTCTACATTGATCTTCCCAGTTCTCAGTTTGCTACGAAGGACTTAGGGCATTTGCACTACTTTCTGGGCATTGAGGTTAAATCAACCTCTACAGGCTTGTTTCTTAATCAGCACAAATATGCTCAGGAATTGTTACTAAAGGCTGGTATGACAGATTGCAAATTCAGCTCTTCTCCCTCATCTGTCAAACCGGCTTCAACTCCTTCTGATTTATCATTATTTGATAATCCCTCTTTATATCGAACCTTGGTTGGCAGTCTTCAATACCTTACTATCACTCGTCCAGATATTACTCACTCTGTTAATCTGGCTTGTCAGCATATGCACAGCCCCAGCATTCGGGATTTTGTTGCTGTTAAACGTATATTACGATATGTAAAGGGTTCTCTTACTCATGGCTTGACATTTACCTCAAGTCCTCTTACTCTCACAGCATTCTCAGATGCTGATTGGGCAGGTGATCATACTGATCGCAGATCTACTACTGGATTTGCTCTCTTCTTGGTCGACAATTTGATTTCTTGGTCTGCTAAGAAGCAACATACTGTTGCCCGTTCATCTACTGAAGCAGAATATCGTGTCTTGGCTCAAACAACTGCTGATCTCACCTGGGTTCAACATCTTCTTTGTGATCTCCATGTTCATTTGTGTCACCCTCCCTTGTTATGGTGTGACAACCAATCTGCTCTGGCTTTGGCAGCCAATCCTGTGTTTCATGCTCGAACAAAACACATTGAAGTTGACTATCATTTTGTTCGTGAAAAGGTTCTCTCTAAACAGCTCATTGTTCGTTATGTTCCTACCACATCTCAAATCGCGGATATCTTCACCAAAGCTTTGTCTGTTGGTCGATTCTTGTTTCTCAAAGCCAAACTTCTGGTTGCTGCTCCTCCCATCAGTTTGCAGGGGGGGTGTGAGTAAGGTCAAAATAGTAGAGGACAATTCAGTAATTTCAGGTTCAAAATCAGAAACCAGAATCAGTGAAATAGGAAAACCGAATGCAGAGGAGTGTCAAAAGCAGAGGATAATCAAACCAAATGCAGAAGAGTGTCAAATGCAGAGGATAGTTTCTAAATCAGTTAGTTAGTTGTATATTCTGTTAGGTAAGTAACTGATATGCATCAGTAAGCTGATCATCTTTGTTTGCTGTTTTAAACCGACTCAATTGGTCTATAAATACCGAAGGAAGTGTTCTGTAAAAATACAGAGAACAAAAGGAAAGAAAAAGGGAATATCAGAAATAAAAAGAAAAGAAAGTTGAGGGATGTTATGTTGATCGAACTATCTTCAGAGATTGCAAATTCTACAGTTTCCTGTAAGAGAAAGTCTTCTAGAAATGGTTATTGCGAAAAGTCTGGTCCACCACCCACCAGAAGTTCATTTTAGCTGCTTTATAATGGCTGCTTTATAAGAAATTTTCACTTGAGACTCGTCAATAAAACTATAAGGATGTGTTTGGATTATGGATATATGGAATGATTAATCAAACCCGAAAAGAAAAAGTGGAAGTGAAGTTGTTTAAATTATTGCTTTACTTTTCCAGTCATTTCCAACGAAAAAACAGAAATCTATGGTATTTCACGGCATGCTTGGGTATAGACATTATATCGTTTTATAGCAAGTTTTCAATGACGGATATTTATGATAACTTTATATATACAGTCTTTTTTCTATGAGAGATTTTTCATTTGGTGAAAATACGGATCTTTTATTTTCAAATTAAATTTTGATAATGTGAATCATTCAATATATTTAAAATATGTTTTTAAGAATACCCGCGAGAAATCGGCTCAAAATTATATATCAGGAAGGACTTAATCCAAATACATTTTCATATATGTGTGTGGATGTCAATAACACGTTACAAGTTGACAAAAGCAGACTCCGGTCGAACGAGGAAAAACAAAAAAGGAAGCCCATTGCTAATTACATGAGCAGTACGGGGTAAGTCCCACAAGTCCTCGGGTTAGAACAATTTCTCGGTCCGGGGTAATAATTATTTTTTTATAAATATTAAAAAATAATAGAAACCTACTAAAGAATATCTATTATTAATACTAAGTAGATGATAAAACTGAGGTCGAATTTGAACAAATCAAATGTCATGTACATGAGTACGGGTTATTGAAAAACATGTGTTATGGTGCATTGTACCACGTGCAGTAAATATAATAATGAAGTGAGTTGTCTCCCCTTAAAACTAGTTAGTGGAGAGCGACTTGACTAGAAATAAAAAAAGTTTGCGATTCTAATTGAAATCCACTCTACTCATGATTTGATATGGAAAATATTAAAGCTCAATTTAACGTTTTGTCTGAATTTTTTTTATTTCATTCTGATCAAATTATTGTGCATATATAACACGAGTTAATTACTACTATTATAGAAATATCTAAGTTTTCGTATTTTTTACTCATTCAATTTAACGTTCTAGTTAATTAAGAGCATGTACAGTAATAACTAAGTAATTTACTTAGTGAACATTCTACAATATCATTTTAACTAGTCACATTTTCTTTCAGAACTCTAATAATACTCTTCATTTTAGCTATTATTTATTAAAATATACATTTTTGCTCCTTCAATTTTTTCTTTACATTAAAGTAGGGAGGAGAGATATTGAAAGAAATAAAAAAAACCAATAAAATATTGTATTGCTCATGAATTGTGCCTAGGCAAATTAAGCTAGACATTGTAGCAAAATGCATTTTAGGTAGTCTACTTTGAGGCTGTTGGAGGGTTAATTTTATGATTTTGGCTTGCTAAGATACTAATTTAGCTAATTTGTTGTACATGCTCTAATATAGATGTAGGCTTAAAGACAAATCATGTTTCTATTTGATCGTTTAATAATATACAAGAGTTCCCTCAATTTCTTTGTTACAAATGCACGAACCCATCTGGGAGAACACTATTTATCCAATTCATCTGTTAGAACGATATTTAAACCCTTCCATGTAACGATATCTAGTAACTAATGGGCTTCAATCAATTCATTCATTTGCTAAAACATTGAATCTGTTTGTCTGTCAATCAATCACTTGCGCTTGTGGAGTCCTTCATTCCCGGTATAGCTCTAATTGTGCTTCAATCCAAGTACCCATCGATTTCCCTAGTAGTACTGCAAAAGCTACAACTAATTAAATCTCACCAGCCGGTGTTTAGTAGAAAACCATTATGATGCTTAAATCAGTAGGTGAACCAGAAAACCAAGAGGAAGTACTGTAGAAGGGATAGATAGACTAGCCGGTGTTTAACGGGAAACCACTATGATGCTTAAATCAGTAGGTGAACCAAAAACTAAGAGAAAGTACTGTAGAAGGGATGGGTAGAATATCCTAAGTTTAAATTTTATATAATTTAAATCATTAATTATTCGCACTTAATTTTTTATTTTATTTATCAAAATACAAAGCTTTGAAAATTCATAGCTTGTTTGAGAGAGCTGCGGCGGCTTGAAAGACATCTTCATATTCTAAACGGTCAAATTAGGGCTTATGACCTAATAATGGGGAAAACAGTTTTTCATCGGCGAGTTTATAACCTTTACTGCACGATTATGGGGATTTTGGTTATGAAAACGAAATTGGGCTTCTGCCTTTCGTTCACAAATCCTATTATTAGAATTTCAGAGAGTTTGTGAGGTTTTTCAAGGTTCTTGAGAGTAAGAAAGTTCAGCCTAATTCTTCCGATGAATCCACGCTTTGTTTCTCCACGTTAACTTCGATTCAAGGTAAGATTTATTACTTACCAACCTTTAGGTTTTGTTATCGGTTGTTTAGACTCATGTTTAGGATTTTTATAGTGCAATTAGCGTCCTATTCCAACTAGAATTTTAGATCTAGAAAATGGCAGATTATTAAAATAACGAAGGCTCGCTCAAGCGACCTTAGTCCGCTCAAGAAGCCTGTAGAAAATTTCCATAAGTTGTTCGGTTGTTCGCAAAAATCAGAACCTGTAAAATAAGGGCTCACTTGACCGAACTCTGACCGCTCGAACGACCTACTAAAATTCATAAAGTTGTTAGAATTTTTAGAATATAGATCTGGCCCACGGACATGTACACACTACACAAGTATCCACCACACCTTGTTTATGTTCACGAATTACCATAGGATCTCGTGAGTGCAGGCTCGCCGAATGCGACTTTAATGTGTAGTTGTATTTCTTTCGTTGATGATGTGGAATTGTTGATGTTATTGTCGAGGAATCTAATTAATGTTGTTAAGAACTTGAATGGTTGTTGAAAACTCGAACAAAATGAGGTTCAAGACCCAAGACGGATTCTGTGGGTTTGAGTCCCCAGAATCGTTCTTTTTTAGGTTCAGGACCCGAGGTGGATTTTGATGGTTCGAGTTTTCATATTCACTCTTTTTTGGATTAGAGTCTCGAGGTAAATTTTGGTGGTTCGAGTCTCCATATTCACTTCTTTTTTTTTTTTTGTTCAAGTCCCGAGATGGATCTTGTGGGTTATAGTCTCCTATCCATTACTTTCTAGATTTAGAGTCTCGATATGAGATATAGTGATTCGAATCCCTGTACTCATTATGTGGGTTAGAGTTCCACCGGTGTTGTCCTCTTCACCAAGTAACGTTTAAAAGAAAAAATTCATAATGTATCTAAGTGTTATTTCATTGTGTTGTAAACTTCGGTATATGTATGTTAATCATATTGTTCAGCTGTTTTTGTTAACCAAACGCATTCTTAGTTTACTTTTGATGCATGTTGTTCATATCGTTCAATTACTCTAGTTATTCTATCGCATGTTCAGTTTACTTTCAAGTTAGTGTTATAGTAATCTTTTTTATTGAATTTTATTACTCATCAGTGCAATTTCTTTGTTTCGACATCTCATGCCAGATATAAAAGCGCCGACAAAGGCTCCGATTGAGTAGAACGTGCCATGAGGCCAATCTGTACATGAAATAATATAGTAATGAGTAATAAAGAAAATTTAATCTACCTTAAAATATAAACAGTTGGCCTATCCTAAATAGGCCAGCATGTCTTAATTTTAGACTTTATTCAATTTTTTTATTTTTTTGTGTTTTGGTAGGTGATCAAATTTATGCCACGAATGTAGAACGCGTTCAGATAAGTTTGAAATTCAAAGTTGTCTGCTAAAAGTGAGGTCTTAAATTAACAATAAAAGTCCAAGACCAATTCATATACCTGCATAGATACATGAAGAAGACGACGACGAAGACTGACTGTTGATCGATTGCCTAATTCTTTGTTGTTGAGTTTTTTTTTTTGCTTTCTCTTGTTGTTTATTAATTATTATTAAAAAAAAAAAAAAAACCAAACTAAGGGATGTTGCGGGTAGGAGGCGAAATTACATAGAGACTGGGAGAGTCTGCTCTCTCCACAAATTTTATAAAAATTCAAGACCTAGGTATAAATTTTGAAAATTATAAAAATATATTATATTTTGGTCTGTTCAAATTACATTCGCCCCCTCTATTTTTTCCAAAAAAAAATCTCAACCATTAAACGTCAAATTTTGATTCCGTCCTTGATTACAGATAATTAAGCAACACGTAATAGGGGTTTCGGGGGAAAGTCCTGTCTAACCAAAGTTAAACCAAAACTAATTAAGAAGAATTGTAGATTCCCTAACACTAGGCTTGGAAAATGGGGAAAGAAAGATAAAAGTAAGGAAAACAAATATAGTAAATTTTCCTAACACTTCATGAGGTTTGGATTATATTTAAATGCCCTCATCGAGCATAAAAATAACTCTTCTCTTTCTGAAATTTGTATTTTTATTTAACGTCATTTGTTAATTGACTGGTAGGTCAACTAATAAATTATGACAAAACTATCCCCAAAATTTATTTGAATTTGAAACTTGCTGACCTAGCTTATTTATATATTTCTCTCTTATTTCTTTTTCATATCTCTTAACACTAATTTCATCATAGTTATTAATTAAATCTTCTTAATATCCTTAGTAGTCCGTATTTAACTTTTCCAAATATATGAACGACATAAGTACTCATTGTCCAAAAACATAATAACGGTGTAATTAGAAAAGCTAGCTGCTAGCATTTTTTCTGCTTTAACTTTCTATTTTTCGTGAATTCTTTAGTACAAAAATTTGATTAGGAAACTAAATTGCTTTCAATAGTAACTTTGATATTTTTGCATCTATATGAATTTAAAATATTGGGAAATAATATAATATCATAGTAACTTCGGCATTCCCTTCGATTGAAGTTTGTGATTAAGTTACCATGTTTAAATTTTATACTCATTAAATGATTTTCAATATTTATCATTATTTTTGTTAAAATTAATAAATATTACAAGTAAATATATGGATTTTTTGCCCAAGTTCATTAAAAAATAATCCAAAACAAGTTTGTTTATTTCATAGAATTCGTGTATGGTTATAAATCTTTGTATTTTTTATTTAAATTTATGGTTAAATATTATACTTGTGCGCAAATATTTTTACTGAATGCAAAAACAGAGACTTTGTTAGTACATGAGAAATTTTTTTTACTACTTGCTAAATTTACAAGATGATTACCGCTATTAAAGATATGAAGAAAATTTAGTTAATAATTATGGTGAAACTTGTGTTGGGAGAGTTGAAAAAACAACGGAAGAGGAGTACATAATATAAAGTTATATTGATGATTGAATTTGGTATTCCATATTTTTGTCATGATTTGTTACTTGACAAACCGGTCAATATGACGAATGTAACTAAGTAAAACGGAAATGCAAATTTCAAGAAAAGGAGAGTTATTTCTTATATGCGAAGGGCATTTAAACGTAGTTCAAAACTCAGAGGGCTTTGATAAAATTTATCCTAACAAATATGAGAGAGAGAACTTTAAAATTTTCCCCTCCCTCCTTTTTCTTTCTGCCATTTCCAAAAAATACCATAAATTTTCCAATCTTTTAAAATGATTGACTCGTGACAAGGCGAGAGACGATTGGCCCAACAAACTCCGTGTTGTTTCAGATGAGTGCTCTTGTAGTGGTCCCGACGGAGCGCAGAATAATATATCTTTCGCCTTTAATCAGGAAATAATTTACTAACATTTTTCCCAATAAATAAGTTGATAAAGTCAACAGTTTGATTAGTATGTCCCAATTGCCACGCCGACTCCCATTGACTAAATGGTTCCGTTTCAAATTTTTTATATCAGTTTCGACCGTGGTATTTATTAAAAAAAAATTTTGTCCTTATAGAAAATATTTTTGTAATTTTTTATTTTTTATTACTTTTTTGTGATTTAATGATTCATCTCGACAAGAGTTTTTAGAAAAGTTATAAATCATCGGCCAAATTTGAAAAAAATTCAAAAAAGACAAAAATAAATAAAAAATAGAGTTTTTTTAACTTATTTGTAGTCTTTAGTGACATTTTTTTAATTTTTGGACATAATTTTGTACTTTTTAGATTCTTTTTATCAAGACGAACCAATAAACTACAAAATATAGAGGTCAAAACAAACCAAAAAAATTGAATAAAGACAACAAATAAATTAGTTACGTCAAATCCAGCCATCATGTGAAAATTATTACTTATATATCACACGGCAAAACAATACTACTTTATTATTTTCTAATTTGACTGTCTCATCTAGAAACAGCTGAAGAAAAATCATAGTTGATCATTTGACTTGGTCGACAAACCCTGAATCTGACCATAGCTTTCTCCTATCCATGATATAATTCTCCATTGATATTCCAAGATCACAACTTTTGAGCTCCACCCATTACTTATTCTGCCATTTGGAAACCTGAATCAAAATTGCGATCTGAAAATGGGTGCTGGGAGAAACTTCCTCTTCCTTGCTCTCATTGTGCCAAACATTGTTGGTCTCACCATTTCCCAGCCTGATTTCTTTGTCCAATCTTGTTTTGAGGATTACGGTAACTACACAACTAATGGTTTGTATCAGACAAACCTCAACACCCTCCTATCCTCTCTTTCCTCTAACACCGATAGCTACGGGTTCTATAGTTCCTCCTCGGGCGAAAATCCCGACAGTGTCAACGCAATCGTGCTTTGCAGAGGAGACACTGACCTCAACACTTGCCGTGAATGTATCAATAATTCCACTAGCAGACTGCCACAAGATTGCCCTGTTAGCAAGAAGGCCGTCGGATGGTACGATCTTTGTATGCTAAGGTACTCGAACGAGTCCATTAATGGCATAAAAACAATGGATCCTATGTTTTACGCGTGGAACGTCGAGAACGCATCGAACGTGAATCTGTTTAATCAGGCGCTGATATCCTTGTTGGATGGCCTTACTAGCCAAGCCGCCGGTGGAACCCGCCGGAA
>JABCMJ010035474.1:0-11567 GCA_014822125.1 Arbutus unedo | reverse complement strand
AGGACCTGATGATGGTGAAAACGACGCCTGTACTAGAGCACGAAAATGGATCCTTGACCATGGTAGTGTCACCGCCATACCTTCCTGGGGAAAGACATGGCTCTCGGTATGCTAGACTATTTATGTTTTTTGTCATGGAGTTCGCTAGCACAAATCCTATGCCCAGGTTAATTAAAACAGAACAGAAGCTGAAGTTACCATATATCCAACAGATACCATCTATATCGAATGTTAGCTGATCACATCTTTTATATCGTCCTCTTTTCTCTCTCTCTCTTTTTTTTGTGTTTTTGTGTGTGAGCACGCACGCAGATACTTGGTGTGTATGATTGGTCAGGAAGCAACCCAATGCCCCCGGAATTTTGGACTCTCCCGTCTTTCCTTCCTATACATCCAGGTTTGCACCACTTTATTGGATCCAAACTCAAAAGTACACCAATATTTGTTACTTATTGTCTTTTATCTCCTTTGGCTTTTTTATTGAATATATGAAAGTTGAAAAAGAAATAGCTTAGATAGTCCTACTGAATTTCGTAGCATTGTCTTAGGTATTTGGGCTGAAATGTTAAGATTCTTGGTTCTCTGAGCAGATGGAAGCCAAAGCTACTCTGAACTATTATCTTGTATTACTTGTGTTAGAAATCCACTCCAAACCAAGACATAAGGTGATGTTTGTTCAAAGATTGCTAAAGATCTGAAGCCCTTATTATTAACAGATTCTCTCTCTCCAACACCAACCCCCCCCCCCAACACAACTATTTTGGATTTAGATTTTGACCTGTTATAAAACATAGAGGAGTTTTTTAGGACATGGTTTGATGAGATTGAATTTTTATGTAATAAAGTGTGTTAACTTATTTCTCTTCCTTTCATTGTTTTCTCCTCCTTTTAAGAGGATTCTTATGTTTTTTTCCTAGAGCTTGGATGGCAGTTTGATTTTGTCTCTTTCTTTTGTTTTCTCTTTGTGGACTTCTTGTCTCTCTTATCCATTCTTAGAGTACTGTACATGTAGTCGATCATAAACAAAGAAACATACATTTTTTGGCCAAGAGCCTTCCCTTTCTTATTGTGTTTTTCGTTTGGCATAATGCAGCAAAAATGTGGTGCTATTGTCGGATGGTTTACATGCCCATGTCATACTTGTATGGTAAAAGATTTGTTGGCCCAATAACTCCTCTCATTCTGCAGCTGAGAAAAGAACTTTATGCTCAAGCATACCATGAAATTAATTGGAGGAAAGTGCGCCACTTCTGTGCAAAGGTACCTTTTCTACATTTATAAATTTATTTTCTCAAGAGGCAACTTCACATTCATCATGAAATGTTCCTGCTAATTCATTATTTCCACAGGAGGACCTTTACTATCCCCATCCATTACTACAAGATCTACTCTGGGATAGTCTGTATGTATTTACTGAGCCTATTTTGACTTGTTGGCCTTTCAACAAGTTGAGAGAAAATGCTCTTCAAACTACATTGAAGCACATACATTACGAAGATGAGAACAGCCGTTATATTACCATCGGATGTGTGGAAAAGGTTATGGGGTTATATTATTGCAAAGAGAATGTATGAAAGAATGAATAGACGAAATACTTACACACATAACATCATATTCCTGGGGATATTTTTCATTCTGGCTAAGGAGGCTTTCTTCTATATGCACTAACACTAGTGGACTTTGAGCAGGTGTTATGTATGCTTGCTTGTTGGGTTGAGGATCCAGATGGGGACTATTTTAAAAAACACCTTGCTAGAATCCCAGATTATATTTGGGTTGCTGAAGATGGAATGGCAATGCAGGTTAGAACAACTGCCCAATCATTGTAGAAAGCATTTAAGAGAAAAGGACTTGACATTGATTCATATCATTTTCTTTTTGGATGAGATACTGGACTAAGATTACCTGAAGTGGCTTTTTCTAAGTCATTATCTCTTCAAAGATTAACTACATTCACCCATTTATTAATGTTACTCTCTCCTCATTTTTTCCCTGCTACACAAGCACGAAAATGAATTTTAAGTGCCAACGTTGTTGATCTTAGTTAACAAGGTTTCCTGACTAACTTCAATCGCAGAGTTTCGGCAGTCAGGAATGGGATGCTGGTTTTGCCATTCAAGCACTGCTGGCTAGCAATCTTGCTGATGAGATTGGACCTACTCTTAAGAAAGGACATGAGTTCATTAAGGAGTCTCAGGTTTCAAGTTTAAGTTCATAACAGCATTCTTCGCTTCAAGTAGCAAATCTATCCCAAGCTTATAAATAATACAGCTCTCAGCCTAATTGCCCGTGCATGCTCCTTGATGATATTTGATAACCTGCAGGTAAAAGACAATCCTTCGGGCGACTACAAAAGTATGTATCGCCACATAACCAAAGGAGCATGGACTTTTTCAGATCAAGATCATGGATGGCAAGTTTCTGATTGCACTGCAGAAGGACTGAAGGTAATTAACTCTGTACTAGCCGAGACACCTCAGAGAGAGAGAGGTGCAATAGTTGTCTCTCCTTCAGTTCAATTCTTTTTCTGCTTGTTTTCTCCTCCTGCAGTGTTGCCTTCTCTTGTCAATGATGCCACCAGAAATTGTTGGAAAGAAAATGGAACCTGAGCGGCTGTATGATTCTGTCAATCTACTTCTTTCTTTACAGGTTTGAATAATCTTGCAGTCTCTGTCAGCATCCAAACCTCGATTTATACTTGTTTGTGTGGACTTCCTGTAAGCTGAGAACACCATTGCATGAAAACCAATGAAATGCACAAGAATGGGGAACTTAATGTCTCAAACATGCATGAGACTTGCTAAGGCTCTCTTCGGCACAATTTACTTGTCTAGTCCTATGCAATTGCTCAATTGACTTTTGTTCTGGCGTCAATATTAAGTTGTACTCTGTATGAATGAATGATCACAGAGCAAAAATGGTGGTTTACCAGCATGGGAGCCAGCTGGCGCACATAAATGGTTGGAGGTAACTTATGCAGTAAATTGACATGACAACTTTGTTCTTGTCAATATCCCAGTGCTAAAATTTCTGTAAAATATTTCTTCATTGAACCCGAGTAAGATGGTTTGCCTGTATTCTTTATTGACTACACGTGTACACTACGTTTTGAACCCTATCCCGTTTATTAGACTAACAGAACAGTGTTATTCAGGTATGTTGAGTGCACCTCATCTGCAATCCAAGCTCTGGCTTTGTTCAAGAAATTGTACCCTGGACATCGGATGATAGAGATAGACAACTTTATCACAAAAGCTGTTCAGTATGTTGAAGATGTACAGATGCCTGATGGCTCATGGTCTGTTTCTACATACATATATATGTTGTGTATATATGTATACGGGTTATATATATGTGGATCTGCAGTGGTTTGTACATATGACCAACATCAAGAAACAAATGTGAATCAGGTATGGTTGCTGGGGTGTGTGCTTCACGAATGCTGCCTGGTTTGCACTTCGAGGGCTAGCAGCTGCCGGCAAGTCTTACTTCAACTGTCCAGCTGTCCGTAAAGCTGTAAATTTTCTGCTTAAAAAACAACGCGATAATGGTGGATGGGGAGAAAGTTATCTATCCTGTCCAAACAAGGTAATTTACTTGTCCATTGGCTATTCTATTATGGTCTAATAACAGCAAAGAATGGAGGGAGTGAATTATCCATGGCAACTGGTTCTCTTGTTGTAGTTTTTGTACTTTCACAATAAGATATAAACTTAAAGAAACCAGCCCTAGAAGAACCTGATTGGATGGAGGATAGACTTGATACGGTGATCTGGAGTTGAAAAGAGATGTACTCCCTCATACCAAATTACTTGTTTGTATGGCTTACTAAGAGAGAAAAGAGTAGTAACAGAAAAAGACTTCTCTTACACTCACTTTTGGATCCCCTGAAAAATGATTTTTTTAGAGAGTAAAGAATTAGGACTTTACAATTTTTGCCCCTACTTTTTAATAAGAAATTGCTTCCGCTTTTTGCCTATCATATTATATTTTGTGGCTCACAACGCCTCACCTATGGTTATCTAGTAATTGAAGATTCTAGTAATTCGGGAGGAGCTGAGCTCTTTTGAAAATATAAAGCCTTCATTTTTTCTCCTCTCTATTACATTTCTCAACAAGAAGAAGAGATAAAAGTTGGGAAAATGCCTTGTATTGATTCACTATTATGGATCTAGTGGGCAATTCAACGAGCACTTAATGGCCAATTCAATCAATACTCCCCAATAGCTGTAAAAACAACTAGAGCTCACACAAATCAAAAGTAAATGGAGCAATCAATTTCAAAGGGTGATCTTTTCTTGGATGTTCGCATTCTGCAGCTAGCTAGTGATCCTAGCATAAGGTACTTTCCTTTTTTATGGAGTCAGTTCTTTCTTCACAGCGCTCCTTTTCTTTGAAGTTCACATTCATGGGACACCTGGAATCCTGTGGGATTCAGCAAGGACCGCCTTGCAATGCTAAATACTCTTGGTATGAGAAACATAGGTTCAAGAGAGGCTTATTACACGATCCACCCAACTCAGCTTTGTTACCTGATAATTGTCTTTGCTTCCTAATTCTTCTGGATTACATTTTCTTAATTTTCCACATTCGTCAGCAAGCACCTAACATTTTCCAAAAGGACCACTCTTTTTGCCTATTGACTTAGAAATTTAAAACTAAAATCATCAATACATTGTCTACAATTTTTACTGCTATCAGTGACATATGGCTACAAACTTCCCTTGTGTAGTGGTTTTTTCAGTGATGTAGGAGTCCTATTCAATGTCCAATAATTTGACAAACACCAAAATAATGCTAAAGAGAATCAAACTGGATGAAGTTACCAACAATGTGGCCATGCATGCATGTCTTTCTCTATTTCATTGATTTTGGTTTTATGGTCTTCACAAGAACTTGTAATTTCATGACAAGCTTGTCTGACAAGCTGACCCTACTTGTTTTTATACATATAGACATGCTTTGAGCTTTTGTCTCTTTTGCTTCAATGGTCTTTCTCTTTTTCACATACCGTAAGCTTGGCGGTCAACTTTGCATTGACCTTGGTCGACTTTCTTGTCATGAAGGAAAGGAGTGAATCAAACTTCTCTTTCTGTGTCAGTCTACCACCTCGCTTGAGTTACTCTTAACAGTCAACATCCGATTTAACAACTTTCACGCCCCAATGAAGCCATGGATTTCAATTTGATACAAAAAGTCATCAAATGAATCATTGTCTTCCATTCTAAAAGTATCAAAACTAGACTTCAGCCTTAAAGCTTTGAGCATTTCACGGTTTTTGTGCCTTCACAAGAGACTTGCAATATATATCTGATCTGTGCTCTTCAGCGAGTTCACACCCATGTGTCAAATCTCTTCTGATATAACACCAACCCATCGGATTCGCGTGTCTTGTCATTCCATCTTCAAATTCTCATCGTATGGCTCATCTAGTTTTTCGGAGGCTTAGCCACAGTTGCACAATCTCTGATAACCGTAGGTTCAGTGCAGAGATCCACTACAGAATGACAAGCACCTTAAGTAATCAAGTTTAGAAATGGTCTCATACAGCCTACCCAATGTGATACCCGGATCCTTCATTGAGAGGTCTGAACTGGCTACGCTAGGTAATCTGTGTTCAAATCGATCCAAGTGCTCCCCTTATTCTCTGGATTCGAATTGGCAAGGTTTAATGGTAGAATTTCCTTCTCGAGGCATCTCCATGGGTATGAATTTACTGGACCTTACTTGAAAGCAATTTCGACATAAATTTTTAGTGATTTGTTTCAATACCAATTTGAAAAACACCTGTGGTTGATTCACAATTAGAGCACTAAACTGCAATTCTGCAACCACCTGATACAAGATTTAATCAACACACCGAAATAAGAAAACTTCTAGATCTCACATATATCACACAAGTATAAAAGTAAATGAAACACTAAGCAAACTCGCAATTTTTATGAGGAAAACCCAAGGAGGCTGAAAAGCACTGGACCTAATCCAGAATCTAGGAGTCTTACATAGGCTTAAGCTACATGCCAACTCACGTGGAAATTGGAAAGAGATATACCACTATTCTTTTCTTTTCTGCCTAGTCGTTTCTGTTTTCTCTGCTACAAACAGAATGCTCTCTCGCCCTTTGTAAGCGGCTTCTATTCTTTATTTAACAGGAATACATACATCTAGAAGGGAATCGATCAAATTTGGTGCAAACTGCATGGGCCATGATGGGTCTTATTTACTCTGGGCAGGTAGGTTCAGTGTTTCCACAGTGTACAGTTAACTTTTCCTTTATTAGCAGTATGCCGTTGTTTTTTCTGAAATTGGGTTTTTTCCCCCTCCCTCTATAATAGGCAAAGAGAGACCCAAAACCTCTTCACTGTGCAGCAAAGCTGTTAATCAATTCTCAGATGGAAGATGGTGACTTCCCTCAACAGGTAACCACGTGAAAAAGGCTTAGCAAGCCCAGCAAAAATTAAAAAAGGAGAGAACACATGAACTTTAGAGAGAATGAAATAGTACATGAGCACGGAGCCTGCTTACTGCATGGGCCATCATGGATCTGTTTTGAATACTGAAGAAATGAGATCCTGTGGAAATTAAAAAAGACTTCAATGCCAGCTTGTTCTTTTTAATGCCATTCTGATGGGTTGAAAAAAATCTGTGGCGTGCGACCCTTAAACGGGGTTGCCACCTTGAAAGTTGAGTTATACTTAAATATGCTTGAGTTATGAACTAATGTATTTATACTATGTCATTGTCACTCAGTAACAGTCCCAGGTGTGCTTTATACTAAGATTCCATTATGTCATTTTCGAAACTTTTTAAATTCATTGTTTTGATATCTGTCATATCGTGGCAGGAAATTACTGGAGTGTTCAATAAGAATTGCATGTTACACTACACTTCGTACAGGAATATATATCCCTTGTGGGCTCTGGCAGAATACCGAAGGCATGTTCCGCTGCTGTCCAAGAACTAGCTAGTCAGCATCTCAGCTGATTGAGAGAACTAACTGGTGAAAGCAAACTGTAAATGTGTAGTGTGCATATGCAGGCACGGCTATGTTATCGTTTGTTGATTATTTCATTCGATTTTGATAGCAGTGACCTCTCTGCAACAATCATATTGTACCAGCATTAACAACTTGTATGCATCCGAAATTTTTTCAGTACATTCCAAAGTTAAGCATGCAAGGTCTATATAAATGTTTTCTAGTTTCAGTTTCTCTTTTTTGGTTTAAACACTAGAATACTGATTACTGGAGAGATCATCAAATAGAAAAACTGGAGAAAGGCATAGTTGATCTTTTACTTACAAAGTTATTTACTGTAGAGATCATAAACTAGACAATTGAATACAGGCACGATTTGAGGTTTTTCTTACAAAGTTGTTTTAGGATGAAAATTGCTTACTGACAATCAGTGTACGTGCAAGGCATATGTAAAAAATAAATAACGTAAATAATGTGAGGAAATGTGTGCCGAAATAACCATATGAACATGCCAGGATTGCATTCGGTCTCACGTTTTGTTAAATTTAATTTAATTTCTCTAAGCTATTGATTGTAACTTGAGGAAGAAAAGCTACTTGGTTTTTTCCTCGAGGAAAAGGATCTAAAAAATTTTAGGCGCTGATGAAGTATAAACTGGACAATAACTTGCACTAATTGAAACACCAGGTACTTTCTAAGTGAAATCAATTGGCTATGAACTAGGAACACTAGCATAACAATGGAGACTGAAATTTGATTAAGAGGGACGTTTAAGACTCATTGATAAGTTGATCCGGTTGAGTGGGTTTGGATCAATGTTAAACATACACAAATTAAAAACACGTCCAATAAAATTATGTGCATACAAAATTTAAAATATGTCTAACATGAACATGCAAAATAATTTACCGAAATTGAAAATAAAATTTAAAAATTTTCCTTTTATTGAATTAAAGTTTTTAGGGTCGTTACAAACTATCGCCCATAACAAATTTCGTCTTCGAAATTCTGTGTAGAAGGTCAGAAGAGCTGTGGTGACACGTACGTATCATGTTCTCTTGTTCTCATGCAAATTCTTCAGCATCTTGAGGTTGTTGACAAGTGGACTTCCTTCCTTCGTAGTACTTCCCGTTCTAGGTTCTACTTCTGACGACTCGCTGTTCGTGAAGTATGCTATCATGTCGGATGTTAGGTACTTGTTGAAGTATGGGTAGTGGCAGTAGCAAGTTCCTGTCAGCGGCTCGGCTTGCTATAGTTCTCTATTATGTGACCGTGACACTGGCGTGATGAGGTCTCTCGGGTCGAGGGTCGAGGGTCGAAGGTCGAAGGTGTAAAGGATTGCAAAATAGTCTCTCGTCCTAATGATACTAGTCAAGAATATTTCATGTTCTCTTACGGACTTCAATAGGAAATAGCCCAAAAGTTGGATGCAATATGCGATGAGAACCAAATGTAAAATGAACATATCTTTTAGAGAGAGAGAGAGAGAGTGTGTGTGTGTGTCAACAAATTCCTTTCTAGATGTAAATGAACATATCTTTCCTTCATAAAACACAGCAACATCAGCATGTGTCTCATTTATGTAATCCTCATCAACAAATTCAACATCCTCGTAATTCAATCAAATCACCTCAGCCCTCCATCAGATTATCCAAAACAACAAATACGTCGACGAGAATAAAACAACATGAAAGAAACCCCTCTCTCTCTCTCTCTCTCTCTCTCTCTCTCTCTCTGTGATTGTGATCACAACCCGTGGCTCTCATCAAAATCATCAACTGACAATCTAGCTATCAGTTACGCCTATCGCACCTGACCCTCACCTGTCCATGCTTACCGGTCTTGACTCCAGTAACACTAGTCTTCACCATGGCCTGAGCAAATGTCTGGAAGAATGCCGCCTGGTTTGTGGCAAACATTTCCACTATAGGCTTTGTTCTGGGGTCATTTATCAGCAACTGGTCCGAATCCAGAAGCCCCAATCCCTTTTGCAAGTTTTTGAAGAACATGTTGTCAAAAACTCCTGGCGTCATGGGATCGTTGAATGCCGCAACTGTTGGGTTGGTATGGTAATTGGCGCACATCTTTTTCAAACGATCTGCGAACTTAGGGTTAAGCGCTGGATCTACGCCTGATGGCGAGCTGTAGTTGAAGATTCGGTTGCTGAACTCCTTGCAGTGAGAGAATCCGATCGTGTGTCCCCCGCCGGTTAATGCCACCATTTCTTCAACGCTGAAACCCTTCTCCTTGAACATCTCGATCATTCGGTCCATCGAGGCGTTAACCCTGGGTAGGTTTGTGTCCACGTGGGAAGCCATGGACAGCAGCCCGTCCTTCCGCCCTAACTGGACCTGGTAGAAGGGTCCGCCCACAATCTTTACCAGGTTTCTGGTAGCGACTGCCAGTATGTCGGCGCACGAGACCACATTGGGGCATGCGAGCTCGAGGGCATCCTTGGCGCGTGTCACAAGGTCAAAGGCATCGCCCGCGAGGGACTCGTTCATGTCAGAGTCCTTCTCGGCCTTGTTGGATGAGGTGGAGGAGATGAGGATAGAGGCGTCGCATCCCTCAACCATGCAGTCATGGAAGAAGACGCGGAGGGTGGCGGCGGCGGCGGTCGGGTTGGCAATCTGCTTGGTGGTCACGGTTTCCTGCACGATCTTCTCGAACTTGGGACACGTCTTCGCGTAGTAATCAAGATTGAGCTTGGGTTGCCCGCTACGCTGATGGCGCTTGGCATTTGGGGTTTTTGTGGGGGATTGAGAATTAATGGTAACAGAGAGAGAAGAGAGGAATAGAAGTAGAAGCAATCGCGAAGCCATGGTTGGAGAGGGAGAGGGATCAGAGACCTGCTTCCTCACGAGGAGGAGGGTGGGGGGTGGGGGGTGGGGGTATGGTGAGGAAGAGAGGAAGCAGATCCTTCTTTGGATATTGAAAAGAAGAATTAATGGAGAGGTAAAAACAAAATCAAAGGTGGGGAGTATGGATTTTTGTGGAGGAGAGGGATTGTAGGGAAAGGTGGTATATTTAGAGAGAGAGAGAGAGAGAGAGAGTTTATATGTAAGTCGGGAACAGAAATTGTGTTGGGATTGTGCATGGTCAACAACATGCAAATGCAAACAGATGGTTGAAAATTTTTGACGTGAGCATGGAATCCGCTGGACCGGTTAGAGACACGGTTTAACCCCTTCGTTTTAGCCTCGCCTATGCGTGGCAGGATTTAGGATACGAGGAGTCCTGCAATACTAGAAAATAAATCTTGAAATTTTTATAAATTTAAAATCAAATGTCACGACTCATTTGAATTTGTGAACAAAGAGTTTCGGAATGAATTATGGCATTTGATTTTGAATTCGGAAGAGTTTCGGAGTTTTAAATTCTGGATACTTAGCATTTCTCTTTAGGGTATATATCTAATTTCCAAAATATAGAAAACTAAATAGTTAACAATGGATTTATTAATAAAAGGTGACGTCACAAGCTCTTAAATCTTCGATTCTATAATTTTAATTTATGAGGAAAAGTCATTTTATTTTAACAACAACAAAAAAACTGTAGTGCACAATTTTTGAATTCTTTCATATCAATTTAAGGATTAGTTACTTAAACTAGTTCATACTTCATCCTAGCCTTAATTTATAATTGAGCTCATGAATGATAATCTTGTAATTTTACATAATAATGACAAGAAACTAATCATTGCATGTTGATAAAAAAATATATATATATATCCCCTCTGTTTGTATGAGTTTTGACAAACGAGTTTCCATCCAAATAAAGAAAATTATCAACATGTTAGATAAATTCTTGATTTGATTTGTTGTGCTTCTGCACTCAAGGTCAAAAGTGAGTATAATTTTTATGAAACTAGTTCATATTGAGTCAATTTTAAATAAGCCAGTATTAATTTTAAATAAGTGGGTGATGAAGTCGATCTTTCAAAAAACGCGTGCACAGGGGCATGTGGCACATGCAGTGTTGTTGTTTATGATACAGGCCATATTACTGTTTGATGAGTATTTCCTTTTGATTTTGATAGCAGGGACCTCTCTGCAACAATCATGTCAATTTAGGTCGTCTAACGTAAAGAATGTGTGAACGATTTAGTTTATGAAAAAGAAAGTGTTTCATACTAACAATATCTAAATAAAAAACCAGTTTACCTGCACTTGTTATATTACATATCAATTTTGAAAGAAAAATGTTAACACAATTACTCAATCACACACACAATATTAAAGACAAAACTGTAAAAAGATCAAAACAAGATTTACGTAATTTCTCAAAACCGAGTACGTCCACAGAAGCAGAACGAGATTTTGTTCTTTGAGCTCATGTCTAGGATTTTACAATATAGAGTATTTATAGATATATTCTATTCCAATCCTAATCCGATTCTAATTAGATAAACCAACTCTAATTAGATAGTCCAACTCTCATTAGATCGCCAGTCCATTGGGCCGAAGGCCCAATTACACTAGTTGAATTCATTGGGCCAGAAGCATCACTCCGCTCTGCTTCTCTCACTCCACTCCATTACGCTCGGCTTCTGACCTGCTCCATATGAGCCATAAGTTCCAACAATCTCCAC
>JABCMJ010035461.1:0-11208 GCA_014822125.1 Arbutus unedo | reverse complement strand
GAGAGATTGTGACATTGCGTCCTACATCAAAAGTCTACATGGGTTGGTAGTAGCAGTTCTAAAGCTCTCTTAGGGCTGCTCAAGATCAGTTCTCAGATCTCAAGCCCTAAACAAACACACTCTTTTCCATTGCTCCATGTTTTCGATCTTGTTGTGACAAGTGTTAAGCCTAGGGCCACGAATTCTTGAGGTCCAGGCTGGAGAATAAGGTTTCCCCATGGCCACAGTACATGACAACTCATGCTTGGTCTATTCTACTATCAAAACCCAAGTTCGAGCTAACCATGTCACATTGTCAAGATCTTGTCTGCACAAATGTAGTACGTAATAGATAATAGATAAAGACCACGCTTAATAATTTAAAAAAACCACGCTTAATAATTTAAAAAGACCACGTTCTTTATTAAAATGTGATAAAAAAATAAGAGATGTATTTTTAATCACACTTTTTAATTAAACTATAATGATTATTACTTTCTAACCATGCTTTAAATAGAACTATAATTATAAGTAGTTATTCTAACCATGCTTTATTTATAAGCGTGGTAATTAAAAGGTAATAGATTAGATTAATCACGTTTTATTGTAAGTGAGGTAAAAAGTAAGTGTCAAAGGTAGTCATTTTTTTATCACGGTTTGGTTAAAAATTGTGGTTAAACATATAATAAAACTTGCAGCCATTTTTAATCACAATTTGTTTAAAATCGTGATAAAAAAGTGTAAAGAATTAATAAAATTAAAATATGACATTAATTCTAAGAATATAAACGACATAGTTTTATATACAAATTCTAATTTCTCAAATTTTCCCTACAGTTAGCTCGATCGTTTCTTTTCCCCCCAAAACCCAAAAAAACCCTAGTCTCCTTTCTTCTCTAATCGACAAGCCTCAGACGCTGCCCCAAGACCAACGTCCCAGTAAACTCTGCTCGTTTCTTCGACTGTTTGTGTGATCTTCTCAGCCAACTCTCTCTCTCTCTCTCTCTCTCTCTCTGTGTCACTGGTTGCCACCCCCGATTCCCCAACAGGCGACATCGCCATTCTCCACTCTTATTGTACCATCAATTTCGGTAATTTGTTTGTTGTCTTCTTTGTTAATGATAATGCAAAACTAGTCAATCCAATTCTTTTTAGTGCTTTTGTTCATCGTTGATATGTCACTTCGTATTTGCCTGTATGTCTATGCTTCTTGATTTAGTTAAAGTTGTTACTTTCTTCAAGTTTTATGGAGTTGTTCGTCTATGGTTCACTTAGTGCACGGACATGGTTTAGTGTAGAAGTGGGTCTCTAGTAGTTCTTTTTGTTGGAATTAGCTGTGTGGATGTTTATGTAAGGAGCTTTGTCAAATGAATGAAGCGAGTCCAGTTTCAAAATTTTGTGGTGCATGCCCTTCAACCATTTTTTTTCAAAGCACCTTTTTTGACTTCTCCTCTTCAGGATTGACATTTTTTTTAACAATGATCAGAATCATTGCACTAGTACACTTCTTTCTGCGTACATGAACAGTGATATTGAGGAGATAAAACGTGTGGCTTAGTCAGGCAATGTAAAAATCTTTTTCATTGGAAAGAAAGGGATACACACCAGAAAGAAAGGGAAAGACGAATAAGTCTATAATTCCATACTCTGCCATATATTTTTACACCAGAAATACAGTAATCTAGTTTTCTGTTCAAGTGAATTTTCCAAATTGCTTCACCATATGACTACAGTTATCATGATCACAAGGTCTTTATCGAAACCACATGGAAGAAGTGATCAAGACATCAAGTTCTTTGAAACCCATCACAAGGTATGGTCATTCATTGGCAATACTCTATACTTGCAAAACTGTATACTTGTAAAGATGAGTAGCATTAGTACAAAAATATTGTTATTATCTGAAAATGCGTGATATCTACACTAAAACACTACTTCTGGTGTGAAATGTTATAGGTATTGACTTCTCAAGATCACTCTCTTAAAATGGCAAACATCTTTTGCTTATTCCTTTCTAGTTTCCTTGCTGATGATGTGCCAAGCATATTCTTTTTATTTCTAAAATCAGTGGTGGATTACATGTGCTTGTCTAGTGTATTTGCAGTTTTGTGACCACTTTGTCTCATTTGGTGCTTTCTCGGACCCTTTAATGGCCTCAAATGAAGGCAGGATCAGACTCTGATCAGTTCTGGCAAGACTCCTGGGTTTTGGCCCAAAAATTATTTACTTGCTTTTTAGTTATGTTCTTTATTTGGATGCTAGTCTCTTAAGAGTAGGAGGGCCTTTTGTGTCGACAAAGATCATAACAGATTGGCATTTTTTTGTTGCCTAGCTTGCTTGTTTGTTCAATGGAACTTTGCTAGATTTTCTAATTTATGTTGTATGGTTTTGCTGTTTGTTGGTAATTTAAATCTCAATGTACCACATTTAGGGACTAGAAAGCCAATACAGGAATATGGAGTACTTAATTCTCAAAATGCCAAGCTTGAAGATATCTTCAAAGCGGCTGCGAGCGCAGTTTCTGTTGCTGCTGCGAGTGCGGTTTCTGCAGGCGCAGCTGTTGTTGCGAGCGCAGCTGAAAACTAAAGATCCATGGCCTTCAAGACACTCAAGTCTTGCATAGGTTCAAAGACACCTATATAAGAAAGTGTAAGGATTAGTGTCTACTTGAGCAACAATAGCTTAAGGTTAGTACTTTTAACTTTTGTGTGTAAAATTGTCTACTTGAACAACATTAGGTTCAGTATTACATATGATATCGTATAGCTCATGCATGTACATAGTTAGATCCCTTATTTTATGGTTAGAACTTTTTGGACAGTTGGCATGGTTTATTTAGTACGGTGCAAAAAAACAAATAACTTGATCTATTTATTAACCATTTGCCATGTTAGTTTACAGTTTATCTTAATCAATTCAGTAACATGTCGTGTTTTTAATTGTGATCTTTATCTATTATTCAAGTAGTAGAAAAGCTAACTCGCTAATACATGATAGAATACTTTAAAACTATATTTTTTAGATCTTTATCTATACAGGTATGGGTTTTATCTTTCAGTCACCTATCAAATTACTTCCGTAGGAATGAGCACAAAAAAAAACGGTAGGTAGACTTACACTCAATCATATCATGGGATCACGATCCTTTCCAGCTGCTATGTCAATATCGGCGATTAAATCACTTAGGCCCCATTTGTTTGTCTATATTATAGCACTGGATTGGTATGGCTTTGTTTCTCTTAGACAACGATTTTCAATTACACATAAACATTAGGGCTAGGGCAGCGCTGTGGTCGTTTCACTACTTTGTAAATCAGGTTAGTTCAACTTGGATAACATTCTTCTAATAGAAAGCTTTCTTATATTTGTGGGCCTGCTTATGAGTTTTACACTTTTCCTTGATAGGCAAGTTGGCACAAGTGTTTTGCTATAGTTGTCATGGTATCAATGTTATTTAGAATTTACTCTTGAATGATATTTATTCATTTGATTCCTCTATGCATGGGAGAAGCTGGATGATTCCACATATGCAATTATATATATCAACTGTGACAAGTATGTAACCAACACAACTTTTGTGCAAGTTTTTACTTTTTCATCCAGTCTGGACACTTTTACTTGAACAATCAAAGTGATAAGCTTCAGTGTTTTTAAAAAAACATTGGAGATCCTTTTTACCTGAGGATATCAATAGTTTTGGGCATCACTTTATTAGTTTATATGCTTACGGTGGATGAATTGCATGGTAAGATCTTTGTAAACTTTGTGATTTTCGTTTTTTCTTTTTCTATATATTTCAATCTTAAAACTGTCTCTTTCCTGTGCTACTTCACTACATATTTGTGGCTGTTTTAGGCTCAATGGAGCTGCAGGTAACATAGAGTATGTCATCTCATTATAGGGACGAAATGCATGGTTCAATTGCAGTCAAGAATCTAAGCACAAGATTCATCTACAATTCAACCCGGTCTCACTATTGTAAGATGGTATGGAGGAAAAAACACTGACCCAAGTGACGCGCTAGTTATGATCACTTCAACTTGAGGGGTTTAGTATGCTATAGTAATAACTTTTGTGTCCTACTTCTAGTTAGGATAAGAACTTTAAACTTTTGTTTCTCTTATTTATGATTAAAACTTTGTCCTCTTGCTAGTTTTTGTTTTTGTCGAATTCTATTTATGTTTTGAATTATGAGATTATGAACTTTTGTCGAATTCTGGTTATGTTAACTTAAATGATGGTTTCTGTGTTTTGTAACTTTCAATTATGTTTGTGTTGCTTTTTGTATTTTTTGTACATTGCATTGTGCACAGGTTACAGAGGATTGAAATTAGAATAAAAATTTATTTGACCCGATATAAATTGCATTGAATAAGAAAAATAATAAATATTGTGACTGAATTAGAGAAAGAAATTGGTCACTAAAAACTAATTCAGTCACAAAATAATTTTTGGTGATCAAATTGTAGGCAATTAAATATAATAATAAAAATATATATAATTAAAAGTTGGTCACCAAAAATAATGTTTAGTGACTAGAAATTTTTGGTGATTAACTTAGTTGGTCACTATAGAATTCCAATAATGACCAAAGATTAGTCACGAAATATATTATTTGGTGACCAAAACGCTTGGTCATTAAAAGATGTAAAAACAGTGACCACTTTTTGGTCACTGAACAAATTGTCTTTAGTGATTAAATATTTTTCGTGATTAACGTAGTTGGTCACTATAGGATACCAACAGTGACCATTATTTGGTCATTGATAAAATCATTAGTGACCACCAAGTATAAGTGACGAACGAATTTGGTTACCGAAAAGAACATTCAGTGACTATGTTTTAGTCACTAAATAATATGTTTTTGTGACTAAAATATTTTTAGTCACAAATACCTTTCTTGGTGACTAAATATGGCCTTTTAGTGATCAATTTTTTGGTCACAAAAAATCTTTTTTCCTGTAGTGTTATAGCCCAAATGGGTTTTGCATGTGTCAAGTGTGTGTGTGTGTCGTGAGAGATAAATGGGAGGCAGTGGGGTTGCTTGGTTTGCTACATTTGCTTTCATTTTGCATGCATTTTTATTAGTTACACCAATTATGCATGTGCCCTTATTGGTTTCCAAAATGCATGTTGGACCCGAAGCCTGGAGTGCTCGGGAATGGGAGAAACTTACTGTTGAACACAACTGAATTTTTAGCTGTTTGAAACACAACTTCTGGACAGTTTACACTGTCCAGTTTTGGACATTTTGGGCAGCTCCTGTTCGGGCAGCCCTTGTTCGAACATCCCCTGGTTTGGGCAACCCTTGTTCGAGCAGTTTTGGCAGCCCCAGTTTGAGCAGTTCGGGTAGCCCTTGTTTGGGTCAATTTTGACACAACCTTAGTAGAATTGGTTCGGGTCGATCACGTACGAACATTCTTCAAGTTTCGAAACGGAAAACCTTTTTAAAATTTAACTTTCGATCAAACCAAACCACATTTAGGGCCAACCCGAGACTTAGCGGTGGACTGAGACTCGTCACTCGAACCTTAAAAACAGTACCTTAGCTGAACACTTAGAAAAAGATTGGACAACGCGACTCTCGGACATGCCGAACACTATTTTGACACAAGTCTAATAAACCATTAGAATATTCAACATTTTTATAAAAAAACTAAGATTACGATCATGCTAAGTCCTATAACCCTCATGTTAGATCCCGAAATTGGTGACGCATAGGACGGTACGAGAGCTTTCGGGTGAACAACTATCAAGGTGAGTTTTGTTATGGCTTTGTTTATCAGATTTTAGAAAAATAAGTATTGATTGTTATTTGGTGAAAATTGTATGTTTTCGATAGTCATGTTATTCGTGTTGAAATCAAGAAATATTGAGGTATTTATGGAAATTATGAAATTTCATGAATTATGGATATTGGCTTAAATTGAGAAGTTGATAAACTTGAGTTGTTTGTTAGATCGAGGTTTTGACAAATAATTTTTCCAAGGCATTCGTAATTATTGAAATGCATTATTGAAGAAATTATCAATAAAATGTTCATATGGTGCCTCGGCTGCCAAGAGATAAGAAACATGGGGAGGTGAATGAAATAAGGTTGAAGGATCGACAACCGATAGATCCGCCAGATGATGTCATGTCGATTTTATATCTGATAGGGTAGCTCCCTATATTCGGTGACCATTGAATAAAATAATTGAATATTATCCTAAATGGAAATTGTTCATAGAAGTGGAAATTCACTTGGAACCTGAAATGAGAAGCTAGGCTTCAGAAAACGAATTATGATGACAAACACTGTTATAACAAAATTCACACTAGTCTAGTACTTAAGAGTTGTTATTGATTACAACTACAGGTGCTTTCGAAATCGAGGACGATGCATGATTTTGTGTATCTTCGCCAAGTTATTAAATTTCATGTTGATAGTAATGTACTTCCTATTTCAGACTTATGTTATTGTCCTTTTTGATATCCGGTCGAGCTACGTATGGTTGAGTCGAGGATTCTATTATGGATGATGTAATAGTTAGTTTATCACTAGCACTTTCTTATAAATATTGCACTATGATATTATGGAAATCCCTAAACCAATTTTATAAATTGAGGCCTTGATGGATTAAACTTCATTGGCCAGTCGTGACCCATGTGTTTTTGGGGTGGGTCGTGATAAATGTTCCAATCACCAAAATGAAAAGGTGTAGAGTTCATCAAAAACTAAGATAAAACAAAATTCCAACAATTAGTAGTATAATGCTCTATATATTGCTGGTACAAGACTGACCCAAAATTACCGGTACGGAACTAACCCAAGATGCTAGTACAAAATTGACCGAATATGCCAGTACGAAACTGACCCAGGTACAAAAAAGTATTATAGTTATACTTTGAATACCTAAAAGACCATATATTTATGTTTGAGAGAGATTCATACGGGAAAAAAAAGAAACAAAGGAAAACAACATGTAGATATTTAGGAACATAACTAATATATAAGATAAAGCAAGATAGGAGTTTAAAGGAAATGATATCACTTCCTTCTTTTGCTAGAGGACTGCTGCTTGCCTCCTTTGCCACTTTTCTTCTTGGTGTTGGGGCTACTATTCTTTTTGCGGGATGAGGGAGTATTGTACGACTTTGCATATGTTTTCTTGCGTGAGTATGATGAAGTAAGAGTAGCCGAAGGATGATCTTTAGAGTGGGCGTCCATAGGAGATTCTAGGTCACCCTTATCCTCATCCTTAGCGATGTTGTACTGATCCTTAGAATTAGAGTCTTGAATTGGACGAGGAGCTACCTCTAAAGCTTGAGGTATCATAATTAGATCCGGGAGAAAAGTGATAGGGGCATCTAGAAGATTTATTTTGCTCCTATTTATTTGAACCCAAGTTGTTTCCACACAGGGAACCAAACCAACGTTGGCCATAGAACTGTCATCCAACTGAGTTTTACCCTTTGATACTGGAATCCATGCTTTTATTGTGGCCTAATTCATAGAACGAGCCTTGCTGCACTTGGTCCCATCATGACAAAATACCTTGCATGTGATACACATTCGAGGGAGGTTCTGATACTGAACCATAACTGGAGCTGTTTTCCCATTTACTACAACATCAATTTGGCCGGGGAGCTCATCTTCAGCACCTATCTCAATGCAAATACAAGCAAAAGACAACCCAGTCATAGTTGTCGTGGCCTTATCCACATGAATTGGAACACGAATAGTACTAGTTATACGACTTAGGCACTCCGCTATCCACATTTTGAGAGGGAGCCCATGAAAAGTGGCCCAAATGGGAATATGATCAAGTTGTAGCTGGTTGAGATCCATCAAGGGGCACCAATGGCGAAGCAGTAGATAACGTTTGCAGAAAAACTAGAGCCCAAGATTTAGAACATTGGTTTTCTATTCCTCATCCATAAATTCGAAAAAATAGAACCTATGTCTATTGTTTTTGAGAGTTGTGTATTTATTGAATGATTCATTTGGAGGTAAGTCAGAGTTATAGAACTGTTAGTATGGATTCCAAGTTTATTTGGGTGATCGTGTTGCATTAAGATATGATGACTCGATGTGAAATAAAATGCGTTGACTAAGCATGTGAGACGTGGGATGTGAGGTACAACCTAGTATGTGAAATTATGGATAAAAGTGTTGACTTGATAGTAGATTAGCAGTACACTGACGAGGTAATATAAGTTATGGAATGAGGAATGAATGGGTAATGAACTGATATTGTGAAACAGTGAACGGATAATGAGTCGGTAAGGAGTAATGGGTAATGGATAACAAACCGGTATTGTGAAACGATGAACGAATAATGAGTCCGTATTGAGGAACAATTGAATGAGTAATGAAAGGGTATTGTTAGACGGTTGAATGTGTTGTTTGTGCTTATCATGTATTTCGTATAAGATCATAGTTGGGCTATTGTTTATCAATCATGTTATATTCTATATCAGTTTATAGACACATATTATTTGTGTAGACATTCCTATTGGACTATGTAGCTCACTCGATTGTTTTACAGGTGCCGTTCTAGATGCTTAGCATGAGGCATGTGAAATGTATTGTATGATGCATGTTTTGGATTTTGATAGGAGATACCTAGCACCCAAAAATTGATTTTGAAATATGCAATATAACTTATTTTGGAGTTAGTTCTTGTATTTGATAGAAAATGTAAACATTTAACTTTGGTAATCTATTTTGATATATACAACGGATCATGAATTTTCCCATTTTGATCTAACATCCTTAAACTTGGCTTTGATGGTATTTCTTTGAATGGAGTGATTTAGGATATTGGGTTGGTTATTGAGTATGGTGATATTTTTAATTATGATAAATTATGGTTATAATATGTTGAAAAATGAGGGCCTAACACACCTCCAGAGCATCGATCACCAAGGCTTCCCTTGGTTGTTTTTCCTTTAGGGTCACCACATAACATTCATGGGCCATGGCTTGGTCTCTGCTTTTCTTTCCATTATCATTTTGGGTCGGGAAGTTGATCACGATGTGGTATGCTGAGGTGACTGCCCTCATTCTGTTCAACGCTATTTGACCTAGTATGACGTTGTAAGTAGAAGGGTAGTCCACCAATAGGAAACTCACTATCTTTGTCATTTGTCATGATGAGGTTCCTATGGTGATAGGTAGCTCTATATCAACGAGTAGCTGTTCCCTTTTGTCTAGAGAAGCCAACAAGTGTGGATTGGATTGGCTAGAGTTTGCTCGATTGAATGCCAATTTGGTAAGCCAACAAGTGTTGATTGGATCGGCTAGACTTTGTCCAATTGAATGCCAATTTGGTTAAAGGCCCCTGAAAAACAATGTTCGCTGGACTCCAATTACTGATCAACACCCAGTTGGTCCTGTAGTTTCCTATGATTTTCATTATCACCAGGGGTCATCGTATGGCTACTGGACCCTCTGTCGTCTTCCTTTGAAAAACTAATAGGATGCTCTTCCACCTTTCCTTCCTTTTCCAGTCGGTCTACCATCACCAAGTCTAAAGCTCTTTTCATCTAGACACTTCTCGAGTGTGCTTTCTAGGAAGAGTTGGTCTCCTCTCCTCTAGGGAATCCGTTTGATATCATCTATATTTCCCTATGGCTAGATCAACTCCTTTGATGGTTCCCTTGGTCTGTCTTCTCTATGTTCTTGGGTTCTTCTTGGTTCCTCACGATTTTTCTACCCCGCAATGAACCGAACTAGCCTTCCTCTCTAGATTAGGTCCTTTATCTGCCTTTTTTGATCAAAGCGCTCAAACGTATTCGGTCGTGATCTTAGATTTTCCTTTCTTCTTCTTCCTCTTCTTCACCACTACCATATTTGATAGACATCCGAGATAAGTGACCTCTCTTATTGCTTCTACCTTTAACAATTTCTCTAATGCCTCATTTACAGCCTTCGTGTGTTGCACAGTGGGTTGTCTGCTCTACTTCTTTGTTTCACTAGTCGAGCTCCTTTTCCCATGTTTAGGTGGTGGTTAGTGATTGTTGAGTCCACCCTTGGCATTCTGTATGGGGTCCATGAAAAAATGACGATGTTCTTAGTGAGGAATTTCACCATCCTTGAGCGTTCCTACTTGGTTAGGGTGGCGCAAATAAGAAAGTATCTCTTGGCATTGAGGGGGTGAATTTCAACTTTGAGGAGTTCGTCAATCGTCTTATGGTTGGGAAGTCCATCCATCCTCCAAGATAGCTTGATCACGGACCTCGATCGGGTGCACCTTATTTTCCTTTTTCCTCTCTCGTTAGCAACATCAACATACACTCCCTGGTAGTAGTTTGGCGTCCTCTTATGACATGGATCCCCTATGATGTTGGAAATTTGATCTTTTGATGAATGGTTGACAAAACCACCGCTACACTAGAGATCCAACCTCTCCCCATAGTCACATTATACATTGACTGGACAAGAAGCACCAGGAACTTGCACACCTTTGTTATGTTCTTGATTTTTACTCGTAACACAATTTTTCTGAGAGGCTCTTCTCTCTTGTAGTTAAACTCATACAAAGGCGTGTTGACGACTGTGAGGTTTGAGGATTTAAGACCGATCTTCTCGAAAGAGTTGTAGAACATTACGTCCGCGGAGATCTCTGTATCTATGAGCACCTATTGTACCTCGTAACCATTTATGCACAAGGTTAACACCAATGGATCGTTGTGAGGGTATTCGACTCCCTCAGTTCCTTTATTGCCAAAAGAGATGCTCTATGTGCGTAGGTTGCTCAGCCAGTCGCCACTATGCTAACCTAATGGGCTTTCCTCTACTTCTAGCCATCGTTTATTTGCTTTTTTAGATCCACCATTTTTGGGCTCAGGCGCCATTGTGATAACCATTACTACTTCGAGTGGCTCTGAGTGTGATCTCTTAGTCCTGTTCCTTTCTTGCCCATGGTGATTGTTTCCTCGTGGCTTGCCCAAGAACTTCCCAAGGTGACCACGATGAGATAAGTCATCAAGCCAACTTTTGAGAGAGTAGCATTTCTCTGTTGTATGGCCGCAGTCCTTGTGGAAATTGCAGTGCAGTTTTGGATCTTTTTTGCTCGGACTAGCAACCTTCAAGTTGGGGGGTGTGATCGGCACGTAGTTTTGTACGTTAGAGTGCCGATTCATACCATGTTTTGCTTAATTGTCGCCCCTTAGTTCCATGTTTTGCTACTTATAGCACGTTTATGCTATTTTTGTGCGGTTTAATGCTTTTTTGTGAATCTA
>JABCMJ010035460.1:0-18007 GCA_014822125.1 Arbutus unedo | reverse complement strand
GTAATGAAAATCAATTGGACTCAGTTCCATGACCAGCCAATATGATCTTGGTGTCAGGTTTTTTTCGATGTAAAGGAGAAAAGTAAAATGCAGCTAAGGGCAAAGTTCAAACGGAGTACCTGAGTTTCCTGCAAAAGGATAAGGTTTTGAAAGATAATTGCTTCTGATAACTCCTCCGGTTGCCGTTTGAGATCTCAAGACATTACTCACAGGAGCACGATTTGAGAAGCTCGTGGTCGGCATGCCTCCTCCTAATTTATCCGAGCTTAAATCCGAACTGTCTCCGAGAATTTTATCAGCTTTTGATGCAGATGGCAAGGAAAGCCTCTCTCTCTGTACGCGGACAGCAAAAGCAACTTAAAATAGCTTTTCGCCAAAACATAACAATACAAGCAGTTGTAGATGACATAAATATCAAGAAACAAGCACACTTTACATGCACTGAAAAGAATGAATAAACTAAGCAATACACAACTCGGATAAGCACACTGAGAATTTGTCCGAGTTTCGGTTTCAGAAAAATATCAAAAATTCAGCATAGGCTATTTAGGACGTGATAAGAATTATGTTGCTGCCTCTTATTAGAGCCTAAGTAAGCACAGACACGAAAAACAACACCATGCCAACAAGCCGCCATGTCAACTTCCCCAAAATGCAGGCCACATTACATAAGCATACGCCTGAGACACTCAACATATTGTATTTTCAGTACTTTGCTTAGGTCATACATAACAATTTACTTGAAAGGAATAAATAGTATGCTATATAACACTACAAGAAGGCCTACCCGGTTGGGGCACTTCTGCAAGAAATAGCGTATGTAAAGCCCCGTAGGGTATTCTTAGGGGCGAAAGAAAGGCCGTCTTAAAGCAGTTCTCAATCAGCAAGAAGATTCCCATTCCTTGCTATAAAACTATAAGATACGCCTCTTGAGTCCCTTCCTATAGCTCCGTATGAATAGGCAGTTAAAATTAAAAGCCTAACACATCGTAACTTAACATCAAGGTGTAACATAACACTGGCACTTTAAAGAAACCAAAACAATTATATAATTTGTAATCCAAGTGAAGCATTAAACCTATAAATGCTTCAAAACATGTTTAGAGTGCATAGTGTTACGAAGAATGCACGACATTCTTACAATGAAGCGATTCTTTACCTAGGACGTGCTCGGAGAGTTCAAGAATCATCACAGAAGTGTCCTCTTAGTGCCAATAATGTCTCCGGCAGCAAGAAACAATTTTTCTACTAATAAATGTTGAAAAAGAGTCGGACACACTTTTACAAGCGTCCAACTTTGGAGTATTCGAAGAATGTGTGTCTGTGGATGTCCGACATGAACGCCTCCATAGAAGTGACTGCTTCTTCTGAGATTGCAGCACTTCATAATTCCTGGCTAACAGAACTGAGACTGAATCTCTCAACCACTCAATTCCCACCTGGAGTTTCAATCCTTTTCTGTTTCACTAATTATGCGGGGCTGAGAGAAGGATAGATAATCAATGTTACACAGACTCGGGTGCAGTATCAGGTGCGGGTGTATAACTAAGGTTCGGATACCTCAAACCTAAAAATGAAGGATATGCAAATACAAATACTAATTTGGATGAGGGTATGGGAATCTGTAAAATTTTTAACTTTTCAAATATGTTTTAGAGACCGTTGTTAAAAAGGTGGTTATAGTTATTCCTTGAGAAACATATTGATCTAGCATGCAGTGGGCCAATTAATGAACTATTTCTTGGCCCAAACCTCGTTATCCTTTTAGCCCAGACAAAAGACTGCAGCTGTGGTCAAAATTAAAAGGGAGCCCATGTCCCAAAAGTGCAGCGGACACCCATCAAAAAATCTGCGGAAGCCAAATTTCCCAAAATTGTCCACAATCAAAATGCAGTATTGGAGAACAAACCAAGAAATGTAGAAAATTGTAAACGAGGTCAGATAATAACCCACTTGCCAAGGAAGGAAAGACCAACAGATAAATGAAACAAGAAAAAAAAAATTACTAACCTGTTCCCTATGGACATCAATTTGTTCATGGGAGAAGTTCTCATGAGATGAAACTTGTAATGGCGTTGCAATTTCATGCAACGATTTTGAGGGCACAGCATTCCCTTGTAATGCTTTCAAATTCACAAAATCACCAGAGTGCTCCATAATGGATTCCCCATAATAAAGCTGTGTAAGTGCTGATCGAAGACGATTATTCCTTTGAGAATAAAACATCTTGGTTGCGAGGGGAGCTGGAACATCTGATTTTAGTGCATGACAGTAATTTCCGTAGGAATGAGGAAACAATAAAAAATATCTTCAGGATAACTTTCCAACAACCAACAGAATAAACTTCTTATCAGTTGAACATATAATTAGCTTCCTATAAGCGAGTACGTAACATGACCTCCCCATTTTTAACCGATTAAAGGGGGCCATGCCACAAAAGAGTAAGATAAACCAATACCTTTGCCGCGCAAACGACACTCAGGGAACTGACTGGTTGTGTCATATCCAACGATGCAATCGAAAGCCTTTTTGCTTCCACCACTTGACCCTTTGGGGAAATCTCTGCCTGAACACAAAAGAAACATGCGCCACAAAACAGCATCACAGAGAAGAAGACAAGTACGACAGTGTTCAATTTCAAGAATCCCTTTAAGTGCTACTATC
Source organism: Arbutus unedo (assembly GCA_014822125.1). Lineage (NCBI taxonomy): Eukaryota > Viridiplantae > Streptophyta > Magnoliopsida > Ericales > Ericaceae > Arbutus > Arbutus unedo. Next base: position 15,343 of record JABCMJ010035460.1, on the reverse strand, counting down.
TGAAGCATATAATGATTTTTTCCAAAGAATTTCAAAAAAGAGGAACACCTCCTGGGATACTCATAACATGAGAAAATTAAAAAAGATTTCCTTGTGCAGCAATCCACACGCTATGGATGATAGGGAGATGAATATACATACAATCTCAGTTTACAAACTCCCAAGTTTTTATCAAATCCTAACCCCGAAATTCAGACACAATGATTAGACCCCAAAACAACTGAAAGTTTTGACTATCACACCATGTAAACAGTCTTTCTGCTAGGGAAGTTGAATGAATTTTTCCTTGAAATTCATGGGACAGAGAAACAGCCTTACAGGTACGAGCCTCCTGGGTACTTGTACACAAACTTTTGGCTACAACACGGGTTGTTTCAAAATGATCCCTCATTGGTAGACCTTCAGCAGCTATCCTGCAGGATAAAGGACAAAAACCATTAGAGCATGAAATTCAACTAAAAATCAAGAGATCGAAACTTTAAATCATTTACAGAAGATACGACCACCAGTTATTTCTAAGGAGTAGAGAGCAGTATATGGGGGGCAGAAAGAGAAATATTCACCAGAAGTCACATCCCAAGGCAGTAGTTTATCTTCTAATTTTCTAAACATTTGAGGAAAAAGGAAGAATGAACCATAAGGAATCAGATGATTGGTCGTTACAAATCATTCTTCTCTACAATCATCAAACGGACACTCGTAAGTTTTCAGCCTCAAAAGCACAATAATTTCTTAGAATAACTAGGATGCAAAAAACGGCCAACAAGCACGGTAAACGGCAAGAAAATAAATAGAAATGCATGAAGAAATGCAAAACAAGTGTCAGAATGATGCAGATGACCATATCCACTGATGGAAGGAGCGTACAATTTAGAGCGTTTTGCTGGAGGCGGCATTGCACCAATTGAGTGACCTGTACTTTGCGGACTACCTCTTGAATCGTCCATTACAAGTGTCCCATCCGCGCAAGATGTATTTCCTAAAGCGAAAAGAAGCAGAAGGAAAGAAAAATTAAGAACAGAAAAAGAAAACTTGTGAAAAATGTTTTTTCACAGAAGCACATGCAACCAATTCCACAGATTTAGAACACAATATATTTGTAATCAGTCAGCAAAGGTAATACAAAATGCACTATCGTCTTTTAGGTAAAATAAGATGCACGAGCTTTATTAAATTGGTTTGACGGAGTAAACAGATCTTTGTTTCTGAATGAGTTAACTCTAATAATGTATCTTCACTGTACCATATAAGTAACCAAAAGGATGCACTGAGCCACAGTTTATGTCTAAGAATAACACAACAATTGTAAAAGCAACGTTGTGCTTGCATGGAGCAATACTATCCCCTATGGCAGGGAATTCTATCTGGATCACAATGCTCAGACCAAAAGTGCCTAAAAGCATCGTTAATGGTGAGGTTGATCTGATGACTATTAAAAAGTAATAATAAATGAAGTTAAGGATGCCATCCAAGAAAATAAAAAAGATAACTTCTCAGAAGATATTATGTGGACACCCCAAGGATCACATTAGCACCAAGATTAGTAAGAGAAAATAGAGGAATATATATGACAAGTAGAAATTCCAAGTAACTAACTCATATATATAGGCCTGAGTTTTTCTACTTTAGCTATAGACATGAGGTACACATGGTTTTCTTCCCCATTTTTCGTTGCGATCCAAAGGCAACAGTGTCTTTAAAGAAGAGCAAGAGCCCAATAAAAGGAAATTTAAGGGCCACTTATGGATTGAATTAGGGCAAATAACCAAAACCCAACAAAATAAAGTCAGACTGAGTAACAAAAATATTTAAACAATCAAACCTCCATTTCCTCATAAAAGTGTTCCTGCCGTCACTACCATAAACTCCTTCACCAAAAAACTATCTCCTATCACTATCATCTCGACCATCTCTAGTTCCACTTTCAATAATGCAGCTTGCATCACTACATCTCCATCTCCAACTCAAACTTAGCCATTGACACCATCTCCTTCAACAAACCACTACTATGTCACACTACCATGCTCTGCTGCAAGGGCAGAGCCAGGAATGAAGTTCAGGAGTAGCGAAATTCAAATAAATAAATCATTACTAATAAAATTATTATATTTACTACTAAGGTTAATCCTATCTACAAATCAAATCAAAACAAAACACGCATATCCTATCAATAATGACATAATCCAACGCAAAAACCTAATTAATATTTAAAATTGACATTTGATAATTAAAAAGCACTCATTGATAATCACGTCATCACAACTCCGTAATCAAAAGGGGTCCTTACATCACACTTTCTCCCTTGGTGAGCACCACAACAAAACAAAAAATTCAATGGGTGATCTTGGGACAACGTCACGTAGTGCTCCAATACCCTCCACTATCGGATATTTATATAGGATCCAATATTAAAGGTATGAGCCCTACATAAAGGTGTAGGGATGGAGGGTGTTGAGGCACCATGTGGGGGTGTCCCAAGACCATTGAATAGTTACTCATGACACAATGATTAAAATAGAAATGGAAAAAAAAAATTGGGCATTTTTGAAGTTGAGGGTGACGTGCCACTCCCCCCCTCCACCCTCAATTACCCTCTGCCCCTGCTCAATAATCTCTTCACTTACAAAGACGTCACGACACAAACAAGAATACTGGCTTCTTATTGGAGTCAGGGATTAGAAACAAAACAAAGTTCACCAATTAAAATTCCATTTTAGATGATGATAGAAAAAGTACCATTACACAAGGAAAAGGCCACGCAAGCACTTTATTGATAACGGCCCAATGTGAGCATACTATGTTACATCAACACATAAACCAGGGGCCTGTTTTGCCCAAATTATAATGAAAGGCATTATTCAAATGTCGAAAATGATTGATCTAAGTGAAAAATAAGCCAGACAATTACAGACAAACTGCTACATAACTATTCCACATAAAATGTTTTTTCTGTAAAACTAGACATTATTAGACTCATGTAGGTAGGATCCCGATTACCAAAATTGACACCAAAAAAGCCCCGATTCCTACAATCCAAAAGGTTTTACTATTTCTAGCAACAATCCAGGTAATCGGCATGGATAATATCTCATATTATGGGAAGCTTCGCCAGGTTCTTTGTTTATTGCCATTCTTACCCAAGCACATCTTTGAAACCAAGTGAAGGTTACAGCATTCCAAAGGAAAAGGAGGTTCAAAATCAAATCTAGTTTAACATATCCACCACCTCCTCCTCAATTCCCTTGCATCCTATTTCTTGTGACCCTTTAGATATGAGTTACGAGCCTTCCCCACTTATTCAGTCTATTCCACCCACCATGAAGAGATGTCACTTACATGATCCTAAATTTTTACACCTCACTTGTAGCTGGTGTTTGTCACAGATTCACACGCTTCTACACAATAAACCTTTCAGAGGACTAACAAACTTTTGTTAGCCTGGCAAGAGTAGTAGAATTACTATTCCATACAAAACATAATGTTCGCAAAAGGAAAATACACGCCCATCAAATTCCTAAATACTTGGAACAGATTTGAAACCAAACTATACACACGCAATAGCAGACACCATTGCCAGAAATTGTCGGTGCATATGAGAAAATACTCATAACCCACAGGATGAAGAGTAAGGGAATCAATTAGGGCAAAAAAACATGAAACCAGAGCAAAAGACTATACGTTTTGCATCCATGGAGAAGGAAGAACTCAGTCCAATTTGTCCATCCAAACGGAATTCAGATGTGGCAACATCATCCGCTTCTGCAGATTCAATCATTTCTTGCTCTCCAGCTGTTGTAGCTTTGAAGAAGTGAGGAAAGGAAAGCAAAACCCTATATATCTGAATTATGAGGTAGACGACATATAGAACATCTTCTCCGGTTCATTATCATATTTAAAAAAATTCTAACCAAACTTCAGTTAAAGCAGTTGGAGCTCAACAAGGCAACTATCTGTAAGCAAATAAGCAAATGATTAACGCTCTTTTTCAGGGAAGATGACTAAAGCTTGTCCATAAAAGAAATAGAAAGGATACTAGCATGAGCAGTTGGCAACTTTTTCCTCCCCTTCCTAGGAGGTTTCTTGTTCCCCATACCACCATCGAGTTCTGAGACAGTTCCGTTGGCTGAACTTATATATTTACATAACTCTGGGACAAAGGACAAAAACAAGAAATAGAAACCACTTCAGTGAAGTGGCATTACTAATGTCAGGAAGGTTATGAAAACAAATCACCATGGAAGCTAGTCAGCGTTGGACCCTTGAAGATCAATTGGTAGCACTCGGTAGAGACAAAAATATATAACCATTAATTCAGAGAACAGAGGATGTCTGTGACTGTGTCTGAACATGAAATCAGGTATAACGCATGCAACGTGTCAAATAAAGGGAAAACTATCGTGAATGTAATTAGGGAAGGCGCAACCTGAGATTGCAGAAAACTAATCAGAGGGTCAGGATTGGGATTTTTTTCATCTTTTTCAATTAGTTTGTCGATACTTAAAACCTTGTCATCTATCAAAGACGATGTTTGAATCAAGACTATGGGATATGCATGAAAGAATTTAACCACAAACTTATCATGTTACAATCAACAAATAATAGATTGTAAACTTAATGAAAACATAATGATGTGTATCACTCTTCTTTTATTCCAGTTTCCCCTCACAGACGTTTCACAAGCTTGTGCCTTTGGCTCTTGCAGGAGCTCCAAATAAACAAACTCAAATAGCCTCCATGACAACAGAGTTCCAATTACTGAATGCTGAAGAAAGGGGGACATGATCACTACTGAATCTGTACAAGAAATGGCACCTGGTGCACTGAAATCAGGAGGAATATCAAGTACGTTCACCTAAAGTGTGCCAATTAGCAAAACCAATGTACAAGTTAAAATTGCTGCAAGGAGGAGAGGAATCTCGTCGAATTCAAGGATAAACGTGCCCCCATAACAATGTCTATAGTGGCCAGAGAAACTCTAATTTCAGTAAGCAGTTTTGTTCTACTCTTTGCCAGACTTCACATATATTGCCACATATGAGCCTCCAAACAACAGCAGTGCTTTTGGTATAAGCAAACACCAGATGATATAGCTTGACATTAAACCAAAAAAAAAAAAGACATATACCGCGATTTGCCACTTAAAATCTAAGGAAACAAACAAGTTATTCAATTGCAATCACTGTAATCTCTTCCATGACTTTTTAACAGACTAATTAGTTTCAGCTATTTCGACTGATTTCCATTTTCAACCTCAAGGATTTCGAATCAAATTTTCATACTTGATAAGTAAAATAATGGAGGGGGAAAAACCCTTGAACCTGCATGAGTTGCATATTGGCTGGCCTTGATTGGCTTCTTACAAGCATTGCAACACACCTTCAAAACAGTATTAGTAACCAATAAAGTTAATAAAAATCTTGACAAGAATTCCCAGGAAAATTTTAACTAAACAGATATTTTGCTAATTAAGTATTTAAAGAAAAACCACAATTCAAGAGCCATAGAAGATATACTAATTTCCCCCTATGCTGAAGGCATCCTATGCAGCTAAAGTACAGATATATCTACTGAAAAACAGAAAAGAAGTAATTGGGTTGCAAAACGAGATTCATTTTTCATTCGCTGTATAGGCATTATTGAAATCTATCCATTCCAACATTTCCAGGAAATTGCATGGCGTCTTATCTTTTCTTCTCAAATTTCACCAAGTTCGTAAGAGACTTGGAATCAATCTGGAATATGATCAAGTGTGCCACTTTCAACCCAAGTGTACTCAATAGACTAACAACGAATATTTTCTCTCACTTAAATTGTGATATTACAATATTCTACACATAAATATTGCTTCCTTGAAACCGTTTTTCAGTGCATTAAAATTTAAACACCCCGTTTACCCAGGATTTCATATAAAGTTTCCGGTCTCCTCCAAATGGTTCAGTATTACAGTTTGAATGACGCAGATGCATTTGCTTCAGTATTCCCCACATGCACATATATTGGAGAGTCAAATAGATACATTTTATGTGCTGTTCATTGACAATATCTGCCAATGAAGATTGATGTTAGAATATTTGGGAAGAGAATATTGTCTTGAATTGAGTTACAATGTACAATGCAACCCTATATTTATAGAAAAAGATGGAGTGGATGCATAGAGACCAAGGAAACTAGGGAAAAGGAAATATCCTACCTAGGAAATAGAAACAATAGGAATTTACAATAATATACTAACATCCCCCTCCAATTCAAGGTGGTCAGGTAGAGACCAACTTGAGTTTGGAAACCAAATCTTGAAAATGGTACAGTGGATGACGACTTGAATTTGCGAACAACAGAAGATAGGACCGGAGACAATGATGGAGCTGTTGAGGTGGAGCTAAATGATCGTTGCGATACAGGGTTAAATCCAGATGAGGCGAGCATGTTAAATAGTCTTGGTCAGATTATGAGTCCCAGGCAGTAAGAACCACAGAAGTCAAGGCAAAAGAGATCCAGGGTGAAATCCGAATGAGCGAGCCACTTTCCACAGTCATGGTCAGACTATAAGATCCCAGAGCGGGAAGAAGCGCAGTAAAGCTGAGATGGGAGAGAAATCCAGATGAGCGAGCTAATTTACAGTCATGGTCGGACTATGAGATCCCCGTGTGGAAAGAACCACAATAGTCGGGTGAGAGAGAGCGCACAAGCGCTGACAATAAAGAAGGAATGGCAAACAAGGAATGCCAGTGGGGAAGGAAGGTAGATGGTGGTTCGAAAGTGCATGGTGGGCGAGGATATATGGATGGTCATAGCGGAAAGGGTTGACCAGAGGTGAACTATGCAAACGAAAGCAAGATGGCTATGATACCATGGTAGAATATTTGGGAAGATTATCGAATTGAGTTGAGTTACAACGTAATGCACCCTATATTCATAGAAAATATGGCGTGGATAATAAGATACTACGATACCAAGGAAACTAGGGAAAAGCAAATCTAATCAAAGGAATATCCTAACTAGGAAATTAAAACAATAGGAGATTACAATAATATACTAACAATTGATATACCAATTCGTTAGCGAATATAAGCATATGGGCATGAAGAACCAATAACGAAGCATAGGCCTCCATTGATTTCCGTATTTTTAGACTAATTATAATCTCCGACATTTGCCATTTGTAGAAGCTGAACTCAAATAGTTCCTTCGTACAGACCATTGCCCACTGTGTGCATAAGAAAAGCTTCACAGAGGGACTTTATGGAAGAAGTTAAGTGGGAAAAGATCCTTACACAACGATCTACCTCGCTTTAACATCACAGACAGTAAAATACAACTATGCAAAAGGCAACCAAAAGAATGTGATTTTCTCAACCTTACCAAATGCAAAGGATCTGTCATAGGCTTCAAATCAAAAACATGCATATCTGCAAAACCAAATTATCGAGATAGTTTAAGAAGTCTAGACACAGTCCAATGCAAAGCAAGCAGAATTCAAGATTTCATATTCACAACTGTAAACATCACTTGCGTCTACAAAAACGAATACTACAGAAAATGAGTTCTGGTGATTAGCATTCTGGTAATCAACTACCCTTTAGCAAAAGTACAAGGTAGATGTACAAACCACACCCTATAGCTGCAACGAGTAGTCACAACATTATCCAAGAGGAGCCTGACAGGATTCGATCTTGCAGTATCACACTGGAGCACAGCATAGACATCCACAGACATTATAAAATCGATCAAGAATTCATGCTCTGCACCAACGTTAGGGGCTTTCCTCATATAACTCTTCATACCTTTCTTCAAGCAGCTTCCTTTTCGTAGTTTTTGTACTCAGTATCTAGTGTTACCAGCCAAAAATCACACCACCTAAAATTATCGATATTATCTCAGATATTCTCAGTAACAAACTGTAAGAACTTTGGCATTACACTATTTCTTACATAAACCGTCATACAACAGCAGACTAAATATTAGGTGAGAAGTATGTCGCAAAGATATGATCAGAACAACCAACAGCAACAAAAAGAAAAAAGCTTACCTTCTTCATCAAGCAAATTTGCATCATCTGCCTCGCGTAATTCTCTTTGAATGTACTGAGTAGCTAATTTCTGGTAGCCAACTCCCTCTGGAAAAAAGAAGGGAGTAGGAGATGCTGTTATTAAACAACTTGCACAAATAATACATTTTCTCAGTAGTTACAGCATAACTCCCAATCAACTGTCTTGATTTCGGATGACACCCTCACACTACGTGATAAAAAGTCAATCAAGTCCAAGTCAAATGAACAAAGTTAAAGTATGACTATCTACTATGAAAGCTAAATCAAGAGCAACACAGTTTACCACAGTTCTGATCTTGCAAACCATTTCGTGCAATAATCAAATAAACTATATTGTTTTTTATGTTTCTAATCAATAAATCAGAAGTTTTACACATTTTTAAAACACATATAAGCCTGGGAATTCAAATATACATGTTTATATGTTGACTTTGAAAAGTAAAATAAAAGTGTATTTGCATATCTACATCATGCACGTATGCACTGGTTCAGGGCAGATGGAATGTGCAGCTTTCTGTCTTTTCAAGCACTAAATGTAACAGAATAAGTCTTTTACGGTAATCAAGCCAAAAAGCAGGTTTTTGTCTCGTGAATTACCTTCTAATGTAAAGCCAGCGAAGCACAAGTCATGCAGCAGATCCAGCTAAGGACCATAAGAGGCACATGCCCCCGTCATGTTCTCCAAATTATAGCTCTAGCCACTATGAAGTTGCATTATGATACATGGAGGTCCAGATGTTGGGCGGGGGTACGTGTCCAAGTATCAGTTTCATCTAATTTTCCTTTCAAGGATACGAGGACAGCTAGAATATTTAAAATCCGTGAACGTAAAATTTCTATTTTCTAACTTAATAGTATTTACGAATTGTCTTAGACCTTTTCATGCATATAACAAGAGTTTTATGTATAGCTCGTGAGAAATTTGAGTTATTTGTTCAACTAAACATGTCTGACACGGATCTCATACCCCTATCCGAGTGTCGAGTGTGCGACGCGTGTACTTCATACATTTTGAAGGATTCATGTAACATAGACACTTTCAATAATGCCCTCTAAAATTTCATCTACATCCCCTTCATTTCTTCTAATAATCCCTATAAATTGCTTTTTCAAGCTCTATGAGCTGAAAAATATCCCAATAGTTTCCTTTATCTTCTCTCCTCTTCAATCCATGTTTAGACCATCCGCGTGTAGGCTGTAGCTCCGCCATCCCTTATGGTCATGCACACTATACCTATTTATGCTACTTGGCTAACATTTAAACTAGGGCATTTTTGCGCTATCATCACCTGCATCATAAGGGATAAGGGGAAGTCCATGTTTCAGTTTAAATCTGTACCTAATTTATTTCCCTCCTAAATTCATTTTGGAATGGCTCCACCATTGGACATGTGCAAAAAAGTACTTCTAACCCTTCTATTTTCCTTTCGTTCCCCACATGGTAACTCCAAGTCTCCAACCCTTTGTTATGGGTACAATACGACGCATTAATCTTTTTCACGCTGCCTTTCACTTTCCACAGTTTCATTTACAATGTCCAGAGTCAAAATCCAACATTCCAATACACTATGCAAGCCCTCATTCTTGATACTTGGAAATACAATAACTATCAAAATGTCTCCTACCCCCAATAGTTTGCGAGAAGCTTCCAGCTGCCAGAAGCCTTGCTATGGCTGCCATTCTCCCACTTCCAAGTGAACACGCCAACAGGACTACGACAACCTGTACACCTTTGGTTTATGAACAAATATCAGCTCACAGAAAACAAATTCAAATGCACTAATAGAAATGGACTAGAGCACTCTGACTACTGCATCAGAGAAAATTGAATATGAAAGAGGATTGTGGGGGTGCAAGTCCTCAAATCTACACAGAAGATAAACCATTCAACTTAAGAAAATGCTAGAGCCTTACCTATATACTCTGTTGTAATACTAAGTATGATGAGGTTGCATTCATGTCTAGGTCTGATTCTTTCAAAAGATTCACTTCCCAACAAGATGTTGTCACCTCCAAGACTTCAAACCTAGAACCCACAAAGGGTGTTGGCCGATTAAGACCGCAGGACAGTGGTCATGGAAGTCAAAATCCGCTAATTCCCAAAATGATCTCAAAAAAATGCCACAGCAGGTTTCAATAGCACGTGTAGTGCCTTTACAAGATTGCAATTGGTAGGACCGTAGAACTGAGCTGACTCAACTCCACCTGCATAAAATCATTCAGTTGATGATATCAAATCCTCCTACTGCAATAAGCAATTTCTAGTGCAATAAGCAAACTAAACATGAATATCCAGAGCAAACCCATCATGATGGAAGGGTTTATATATAGAACTATACCTGACAACAAATATAACAGTTTTCCCAATCATTTTTGCCAACTTTGTATGCGTCCTTAAGAACTTAAATACACTCTTGAACAGTTCTTTTTTCCTTTTTTATCATTATACTATAAGGCTTTTCCGTTGCATCTTTTTACAATGTGGCGATGAGAGTGAAGGACTAGTCGGAGCAAGATGCCAGTCAATGTCCTTCCGCTCTTGGCTCAAACTCATTCAACCAATATTATTTCAAACAAATTTAAGGGAAGTGAACAAACTAAAGCCCATAACCATAAAGTGAGCACATGGGAGGCCCGGATGCAACAGTAAGGTTGCCCTATTATCACTGGTGGTCACTGGTTTGAGCCGCGAAACAAGTCCCTCCACTTGCAAAGGTAAGCAGCATACAACGAATCCCACTCTACCCCCTTGTAATCAGAGATTCCAAGCTCGATCCCTAATAAATACTTTAGACAAAATAGCAAATGTTTAACTACAACAAATTTCCTAAAACAATAATTCTTGATAAGAAACCCGAATTAGTCCAAACATTAGAATGAGATTAGCGTTAGATTATTGAATATTTGATCCCTACTGATAAGATTAACATTCTCCCTCAACATCAAGGGCGTCTAAAAATGGCCTAAGGTGCATTAAATGGAGGAATACAATGTTAGAAAAGGAAACAAACGCAATGTAATTGACCGTACATTCAATCACACACATTAACGTATAACACCTACATATGAATTCCAAAATTCTGCATCCATCAAATCAACTTCATGCATACATCACCTCAATCTCCACCGCGTGGAGACCAGCAAAGGCTACCTGACTACCTCAATTGAGCAAAAAAAGCATCAAAATTCATGAAAATTTTACCCGAATCGAGCGGCGATTATCTCAGGTGAACGTGCGATTAGCTTGATAGGAATGAGAGCGGAGAAGCGTGTCATTGGAGCAACTGAGAACCCTAGAGAGAGAGAAGGATGTGGATTATCTCTCTGAATTTTGAATGCTGTCTCCCCTTTCCTCCTCTTTTTAGAGCGAGAGAGAGAGGAGCAAAGCAAGCTAACTAAAGAGAGGGGCTTTTTCACGGATGTGGCTTCGGCTGTGAGCCCGTATTATATGTTTGTGCAACTGGTCGAGCTGTCGCAAATGGTGTGCTACAATTTTATTTTATTTTATTTTTTCTGAAAATGCTTAAATTAATGTTTAGATTTAGATTTAGACAAACAAAAAAAATGTTTCATGCCCATTTACCTATATAATAAATTATTTTTAAAAAAATAATTGAATGATGACTAAAAGAGTTACCGAAGGATTGAGTGTTTCTTTATAACTTGAAGTATTCAGACTAATTTACGTATTTCTCGATTAATTTTTTAGAAATTAATTTTACGGTCCACTACCAAAAGATCTATTTAAAATTAAGATAAAATTATATATAAACTGGCTTCATAATCCTGAAAAATAAAGCTTGAATATGTCTTTGAGAAGAGATAATTATTAAGTGTTCTTAGAGTATTGTTCCGTGAGCTATCGCCGCAATATGTATTAGAGAGAGTTTCAGAGCATTACTCCAAAAGCACTAATTATATTTTTTGTGGGAAAGTCGCTCAAGGAGTCATCATCGATGTTGATGGCCCGAGGTTTATGAATAAAAGAGGGAAAGGTGTCGCTGAATGACGAAATTATCAAGTGATCTTCGAAAAGAGTTAGAATTATGGGTTAGTGAGGAGAATTTTTCACAAGCCTTGTACGATGTTTTTACTTCGTTACAATGGACTAAATATTCATTGCAACGTATAGTCTTTTTATTCGTCTTGACAAGATGCTTGAGGCAATGTTATTATTATTTTTGTAAAGCACTTTGGGCAATCCTATAAATTGGTTCAAATCAATTAAATAAGTTTTCAAGATATAGTTATAATCTAGATCATAAATAATTAACTCCGCTTATCTCTTTTCTTGATCCGCACATTCAAAAGTGATAGCGATCGAAGTAGGTTGGCGTTTTGCCGGAACATACCATGGGTTGGTCAAAGCGAAACATGTCAATACAAAATTCACGTCAACTAAATTATTCGTAAAGAATGACCAACAACAATCATATCCTAAACAAATACGAGTTGTCAATTTTCTTTGAAGATTGAGAAAAAAAATTTAGAAAATTATGCCATTCAAAAAAGTCCTATAAAAAAGGAAAACGTAGTACGAGCAGGTGGAAAGATTATTAGAAAAGGTATTCATACATTTTGTATTACTGTGACATAAAACAACGAAATCAAAGATAACGAAATTATAGAAAAATAGAACCTGAAATCGCATATAAATGATCAAGTCTAGTGTTAGATACTATGTTCTCAAAATAAATTTCGCCCTTGCTATGATGCTTACGATTTGAATAGGCACTTGTCTCTCAAGATAAAATGATCGAATCCCCCTGAAGTAGCACTCCAATTGATAGACCTAGCGAACCAAATTATGTTTATATACTCTCTCGTATGAAGACTTAAAACTCAAGACAATAAATAGAAAAATCAATTCAAAACTCTATAAATGTGTCTCCCAAAAAACCCATCCTCCAAATTGTGAAAACACACTTATGTATAGTAACATTCGTGATTTTTCCGAATAGTCACGAATGAAAGTGTCGTAACTATTCATTCAAATAGATGTCACTAACTAGACATGACTTTATACTAATAATAATCTATTAAAATTATATAAAAGTCAAATAAAATAAATTTTATTTGAATTTCTTTAACCAATGTTATATGGAAATTAATAGAAGTCAATTTTCTATTCACTTCTTAATGATTTTGAATAAACCAATAAAATCATTTATTCCAACAACCCTCACATGAAAATAAATTGGTTGGATAAACAATGCAAAAAATAATGCAAACGACAGAGAGAGTACAAATAAAAATCTCCTGCATAAGATAAGTAGCTTTTGGCTTTGAACATCTCCTTGTGAAAGACTATCAGATTTATTGGTCAATCAGTGGACGTGATACCTTGAATTGTTCAGCTGTTTGTGTAAACTAAGACAATAGAATTCACACAGGATCTTTCCGAGCACATTCGGTTCTTACGATTGTGTCAATTTTGGCCTTGCGCAATTCTTGATTTTGTGAGTGCCTTATCGCTCTCATAGAAGCGGCTTTTTCTCACTCATATAGGTGACTTTCCTTTAAGAGTATCCTGTCATACCCCACTTGAATTTTCAAGATATGAGAATCATTAAAAGCGTAGCTTACCCTAGATAATGCTGTAGGTATCACTGTTGTATCATAGGCATGAGTAGGAGAAGTTATCTCTTCAGTGATGTTATTGAGTCACACACAACTTCGTTGTCCCTTTGAACTTATATCGTGGAATTTTCAGTCAGCTAAGTAGGATTCCATTTAAACAACTCTTAAATGATAGTTTTAAATTTCATTCCCCTCAATACGTTCACTTGTTCTCTAGTCAACACTCCTTGGGTAACGGATCCATATTATGTTTTTTGACCTTATGTATTACATATGCCAACTTCAAACGAGAACAAGTGTTGTATGGAATTATATCTACGATCATCAATTCGAGACTTACCTTACTACTCGATCGAGACTTACCATACTACTCGATGCCCTTTCAATTAATATGAATTATAGCATAGAGTTCATAATACAATTTCGAGTAATTATAGAAAACACCTCGTCTCCCACAATTATGTAATAATTTAGAATTTATTCACATAATTATCATTATTTATGACTTTTTTTTTTCCCATATCATTTGGATAATTAGCATAGTCACAATAAATTACACATACTTGTATTTAAAAAAAATGTATTTGTGACAACTCATTGTGCCACTCCGTCTCTTTTGTAAGAAGAAGCTTAACAAAAATAATCGCCAAGTACACTTGCTAAAGTTCTATACTTAGTGTCCAACAAGAGCTAATCTGTCCTTTCAATAAAAGGACGTGACACTATATCATAGAAATCAAATCGGTTCTAACATTATTCCTCCTTGCAATAAGCAACTAACAGTGCTCTCATGGCTAACATCCGACAATGTAGGGTACCAAAACCAACTAGGATATTTGGCTCTCACTGTGAGACCCAAATTCATAACCCGACAACAGAACTAAATGTTAAAAGATAAAAATGCACAAACCGTAAAATATATAAGAAGTTATGCCCAAGAAAAAAAACACACCGTGAGATATCAAATTCTCTAAAAAATTGATTCGAATGGGTATCATCTTTATTGAAATAACATATATAAGTTTCTTTAACCTGTAGAAGAAAAATACAACTCTACTGCTTAAGAAATAAATTCATACACAGAAGAGAAGATCATATCGCCAAATGTCAAAACTAAAACTCCAAAATTGAAGTTCAAACGAGTGACTGTCATAGCCTCAAGCATGTATGTGATGTAAAAATATGTACCCCGAAAATTACTTTTTAAACCAAAGTATGGTTTCATGAGAAATTAAAAACCAATATCAGAAAATTGGTTGGACGTAATTGACTATTGAAACACCAATTCATACCGGACATACGTTTGCTCTGGTATTTAGATTCATTCTTATGACACACAAGTATCAAATATATTGTCTAGCGCTAATGAAAATTTAAGAACTTGAATCATATTTTATTCGTCTAAAGAATCACACGAATAAAAAATTAAACACAAGAAATTCAAATATTGATCAAGCACAAAATTTAATAACTGAATGTGATAGAAAACATAGCTCAACGTATATTTGTTTAATGCAAAATAGAAATATATCACGCATTTTCTCCATTTTAAATTTTAATGAGGGTAAACCATTTCTTCCGCTATTATATTCTGTTTTTCTTGTCCAACAAATGTGACACCCCAGCTAGGCTGTAATGTCGGCGTCCGGGAGATGGTTGGTGTCTCAGTGGAACATCCGAATGGGTGGTCAAGAGTCCCACATCGCTTGGTGGATG
>JABCMJ010035440.1:2071-34447 GCA_014822125.1 Arbutus unedo | reverse complement strand
TTAAGAAAAGCTTCCTTCGTATCCATTTGATATAACTCTAGATTACTCAATGTTGCAATCGCCAGTATCATCCAAATGGATGTTATTCTCTTCACAGGAGAATATATGTCAAAGTAATCTAGACCTTCTTTTTTATTGTATCCTTTGATAACAAGTCTGGCATTGTGGTTATCAATTGATCCATTTGTAGCCCAATGACTAGAACCTAAAGGAAGATCCACCAATTTCCAACTATGGTTCTGCACTATGGAATCAATCTCACTTTTTATTGTCTCTTTCCATAGAGGTTCTTCAGAAGAACTTATAGCTTCTTTGAAGTTCCAAGGCTCACTCTCTAACAAATATGTTAGTAAGTCAGGACCAAACGAAGTGGATGTTGTAGCCCTCTTGCTATGTTTAGGCTCATTTACAACATTTTCCTCTTGGTTTAGACTACTTTCTCGTGCAACCTCCAAAGTTTATTTTACCGAACTCGACTCTCCATTGGCTCTACACAGACATACATGTTCAAAGAGCGTTGCATTTCGAGAATCCATGATTGTGTTATTGTGTATATCTTATACATTAGATTCATGAACATGAAAATGACATGCACTATTATTATATGCATAACCAATGAACATGCATTCAATGGCTTTAGACATATCTTTGCCTTCTTAATTGTAGGTATTGCCAATTTTGCAAGACACCCCCACATTCGTAAGTACTTATAGGAATGCTTCCGATCATTCCAAAGTTCATACAGGGTATCGTCAAGCTTCTTACGTGGTACATTGTTGAGGAGATAGTTCTATGAGAGAAATGCTTCCACCCACATATTCTGCGGCAAGTCAAAACTAATCAACATGATATTTATCATATCCTTTAAGGTACAATTCTTGCGCTCAGCAATACCATTTTACTAAGAGAATAAGGTATCGTGGTTTGGTGTATGATTCTGTGTTGGACACAAAATTCACGAAATAATACTTCATACTCATCACCTTGGTCACTTCTAATCACCTTAATCTTCTTGCCAACTTGATTCTCTACTTTAGTCTTGTAAAGAATAAACTTGGTTATAGCTTCATCGTGGGATTGTCGCTGTCGCTGTGGAGCCCTAAATGATTGTTGTCTATGACTTTCTCCCTATCTTGGTTGCTGCACCCAGCCAACCTCATTACGCGTTCCTTCCCCTTAAGGACAATTTCTCAAAATATGATCTTACTTGCCACACATGTAACAAACCTTGGGAGGCACCGGACACTGAGAGCAGATATGACCCGGTTGATTGCATCGAAAACACACACTCGTGGGCCTAGAAGTATTGTTTCGTGAATCCAACGAAATAGCTGGCCTAAGTTTGGAATGGCTCCTCTGAGACTGAAATTGCTCTCGTTGTCGTTTGTGCCCTTGACTTTTAGAACTCCCTGAAGAAGATGAATTAGTCATCACAAATGACTATCTTGGCTCTCAAACTCTGGAACCTTGTTATGCCTCCTTAGGCAATTCTACGCTCCTTGTACATAAAACAATATCAGCAAAACTCATCTTTTGTTAGCTCACCACAAGTTTCTTAACTGAAAAGTGAAGACCCCTCTCGAAACACCGACACTTATGATCTTCCGAAGCCACGAGCTCCGGTGCGAAACGGGATAAGGTCTGAAATCTTGTAGCATACTCCGACATAGTCAAGTTTTCCTGTTCCAACCTCTCAAACTACTCGCGTAGATTCTCACAACAGGATAATCGAAAGTACTGATTCTTGAAAAAGAACCTCAAAGTCTGCCCAGGTCATAGTCTCAACATCTGGTCGCCAATTCTAACTGCTTGCCTAACCGCCCTCCGTACATCTTTCCTTGACTCAAGGATTGACTCCCACCATTCGTTCGTTTCCCCTGTCAACTGACATGCTACAATGCCAACCCAGAGGTCATCTTGCAATGAATAATTACGTATCTCAAAGAGCCAATGGTTGGCCGCGAGAAAGTCATCACATTCCCTACTGAATTGTGGTGGATTCAATCATCAAAATTCTCTCATGGCATCAATTGCTCGATTGTCCGTATTGGCCCCTGTAGCTTGATTCAGCAGATTAGCCTCGGCAAGTGCGGCCACAAACTCCCTCGCAAACACACCCGGAACAACCGGCGGTTCAACATTCTGTTCCAATTCCTCGTTCATCTCGTCTGCACGAGTGACCTCTCTATGTTGACTCACAACGTCCTCCAACGGTATCTTGTAATAACGACCTCGGCCTCGGCCTCGACCTCGAGGGCCACCTAACCTCACGCCACGTGTAGGAGCCATAACGCTATGAAGTACAAAGTACTAACCACGTCAAACAACCATATAATACAAGGTCATGCCTTACACAAGTTCCCAACATGGGTCATCAATTCTATATTACTCATAAACAATGAGAAATGCAATGCAAATGAATGCCATGCACACAACCATACACATGTTCTTCTAAAATACAAAAATTTTGAACCCATGAGACTCTAAGTCTCCCCATGGTCTCAAGGTATTTTAACTCATGCTTTGATACCAAGTTATCACGTCCTCGTTTTCAAACTAGACAGATATTCATATTTACTAATAAAATCTCACAATATCCCCATAATAAGCCCAAATGATAATTTTCCACAATCCAATTTCGATAACATGTTTCAAAATATTACAATCAGAAGGGCACTCCTAACCCAATTACCAAAAATAGCAAGTTCAAATATTTCAGCAATTCAAGTTCCATACATAAGTCTAACCAAAAAAGAATTACTATACATTTTTCAAAAATAAGAACTAAAGATGACGTATAACTCCTATGATAAATTCCTTCAAAACATGCATCATCATGCATCCATGCAAGTCCATATCATACCTTCGGAATGATAACTAAAAAACAAAGGAATGAGCCACAAAGTCTAATAGAGATGTCTACGCCAATATTATATGAATATGCAATGATATGACATGCTTCATGAATAACACACATAAAGAATGAGTTCATATATCGGCATCATCTTAGTATAATATCTACGATGAATTCACATTAAGCTTCTTGCATAACTCGATCCTCAATGTATATAAATTCAAAGAATCTCTTTCTACTAACACATCATCCGATGGTGGTTAGACATTATCGAAACCTACTTGCACATTTTCAAATGGAAGCTAGACGTCATATAACTAGCACGTCTCCCGTCGAAGGCCAGCCATTGCATTATATCAATACAATTATAAATTACGATTCAACTATCAAACCCATAATATCCACAACATAACATTAATCCCATAACACACATAATTTATCAAAAGAAATCCCGAAACAATTGATATATCATCTAACTAAGACCACAATCCAAAATTATAATAAAAAATCTAAAATCTTAAAACCAAGGTAAAACCATCAAGAAAAGTCGCCCAACAGGTCGCTGGAGCGATCAAAAGTCGCTTGATGCATTTTTAGATAGAAGAAGTCACTCAAGTGATCTCAAAGTAGCTCTACCTACTTTGACAATTCCAGCACTTTTTCAAAAAAATTGCATATTCATTTTTTGGATCAAAAACTTCCAAATTCAACCAATAACACTACAAAATCAACCAAAACATGCTATAAATACATAATAGAACTGAAACATCCCTACATTGAGCTTTGAATCGAAAGATTTGAAGAGAAACCGTAAATCCTTGCTCCAAATGTGCTTCGAACTTCAAATCTCCACTTCCGCACTTCGGCATCACGATCAACCTTCGATTATACACCGAGCATGATAGAAATTAGCAATGTGTGGAAGGAATTTGAAAATGGTGAAAGAAATCTCAAGAAAATCTTACAGAGAAAGAGGAGCAAAACCTAGAAATAGAGAAAGGGGTTGTGGTGTGTTGCTCTCAAGTCCCAAATTTCTCAAATAATCAGATTTTTGAGTCTAGGGGAACTCCTCCCCGATAGACTAACACCCTTCTAAAAGTGTACAAGTTTAATAAAAATTCCTGGTCGGAGCCCGCAACCAAAAGTCTCGAATTACATACCATTAAATTAAAAAGTAACCCGCAATATAATAAAGTAAAAACTTAAAATTTTTCGGGCTCTTACAAATAGGACTTCTCTCAAAGATTTAAAAGAGGTATAGTGGAGAATCTGGAGTATCGATCAACGAGAAAAAGTTATTTGGTTAAAAGATTTTGCAAATTTAGTTTTTTTGACACTTCGGACGTCAACCTCAAAATTTGTTTGGTTTTGAGTGATAATTATGCTAAAAACTAATGAGGGAAATGTAATAACAATTAAGGAACAGGTTTAATCTTCGGATTCGATTCACTCTAAACTTCCAGTTACACAATATTTGCTTTATATAACTTAACCTAGGTTCTAGACGAGGATTCTTGTAGATCAGAGATTTTTTAATGAAATTTACTCTTTCTAAGGCAAGGAATGTGTCTTCGGATTCAATCAAGTTCAAGAATACTAAGTCCAAAATAAGAACATAGACTTAAATATTAGATATGCCAATACTATGTCAATAACTAAGTAAAAACTTAACACTTCCTTTTTGTTTCTAAAGAAAAAGAACTTAATGAATCCATCAATAAATTTGAAAAGTTCTTAGGAGATATTGGTAAACATTAATTTTTTGATGCATTTCCTCCATAGATCTAGCCTAAGTAAACTTAGTTACTCATGCTTTTAACAAAGAAAAAAGTAACAAAGAAAAAAGGGACAAAGGAATACAAAATAAACATGATCAGAACTAAAATAGAGTGTATCAAACTTACCAATAAAGCTCAAAAATCTGTAGAAAATAACACACAATATCAATAGACAAGATTCTGATTTCTTGCCAGAAAACTAAGAGAGTAAACAAAACAAACCAAGAAAGGGATAATTAAACTTAAATTACTTACTTCATAGGATAAATGTCTTACAACTTGTTCAAGAACTTCAGGAGAAAATATGAAGAACAAAAGAAAACTTAGAGAGAAAAGCTCTTAAAGTAGAAGATTTGCTTTCAAAAGTGAAATTATGTCTAATGGTATGAGATCCCCCTCTTTCTCCTATACACATGATAATATAAGTCAAAAGGAGACCAAAGGAAGCTCAAATAACTCCTTCCAATTTTCTTGGACAACAAAAGTTGTAGAAACAAATATCTCAAATGCTGCTATATCACAAAATGCCAAAAACTACATTAAATGTGCGTCAGATACCGGTAGGGGAAGTTTTTTCTTGAATTTCAGCAATGGACCTACCAGTAGGAAGTGCATTTTTCTGGGTTTTCCAAATGGTGACGTATCGGTAGGAAGTGATTACCTACCGGTAGGAACACGTTCTGTCCAATTTTTGGTCCAAAATCTCATCTTTTGCTTTCAGTTTCTAATGTTCCATTCTGAGCTTCTATAACATTCCCTTGGAACATATAAGACTTTGCAATTCGATTCTGGGTCTCGGGACTTTCTGGGAGGTCTAAGTTTTTCTTCTTTTACTAGGAAAAACCTAAAATGGGAAAATGACAACCTTTTGTGCAATATTATGTTATTCATTGAAATTATGACTCAAATAAATACACAGCGGACATGTTGAGCTACATATTTAAGCATTAAGGTGTTTTCAATGCACCCCCAACTTGAAAGTTGCTAGTCCCTAGTAACTCATCAATCAAATAACAAACTTAAGAAAAAGAAACTAACTTCCTTGAGACATATGCTTATATATGTTTGATTTTTATTAGTCCAACAAAATGTGCAATTCACAACATTTGCCAAAGTTAATCTCAGGTGTGCAATCAATGTATGAACAATGATGAACACCTTAGCCTACACATGCAAAATATTGATAATAGCCAAGGTGAGCTTTGACTCCAAACGTCACAGGTTGCTCTCACAATGAACACTCAATTGAAACTTGATTCTGCATCCGTAGATTTGCATAACAATCATGCAAAGCGATAAAGAAAAACTTATGCATTCAAATAATTCAGTACAATCACAAATTCTAAGGCAAGTGTGCGTAAAGATATGACAATGCCAAATGCTAGAACTCATGCAACTACTTGAAATGCATCAAAATAAAATCCAACAAGTTCAAGGAATCCACTAGAACTTTAATTAGATAATAACGACCATGGGTTCACAAATGATGATGTAACAAAATTGGTGTCAGCCATGACATGGCTTTGGTTAACTACCCACGACCAACACTTCATTCGACTACTCAACCATGCACGCATCTGTAAAAATAAAGAAAAATTAAAGAGATACTAGAAAAACTGACTCAACTACTCGCCTACTACGACTAATAATACTATTACGGTTTCGACAACCATACCCTCACTCACTGTCATCATTCCCTCCTTCTTCCCCTTCGAAGAAAATAGCATGTGCCTTGTCATCCTTACCATCACTATCCAATTCTTCCACCCCCTCCGAAATATAAGATTGTGATGTCCGCGCTGATAACTTATTAGCACAATATTGGTGCCTCCTAAGAATTTTTCCTTGAGTCCAACCAAGTTGCTTTTGGGATTTCATGATGTCGGTTTGGTGGCAAAATAGGATATTCAGCATTTTCAGCATTTTTTTTTAAAATAGCGGGTTGGCGAGAAGGTTGGGTGGAAGGTTGGCCTGGCACAGAAAGAGGTGGTATGAGAGGTTTTTATAACAATTGTAATTTTCTAGTTTTCTGCGATTTTGAGTCGTCCTACCGATAGGAAGTGATGACCTACCGGTATGTGGGGAAAATTCTGGGAATTTTTAAGAGGGATCTACCGATAGGAAATTAGCACCTACCGGTAGAAGATCATTTTGCCCGAAATTTTGTCGATTTTCCCCGTTGGTTAACTATATTTTCTGATAGAGTTGTATCAAGAAGTATTAGATTTTGAGTGACATGGATTTTGTCATTTTTTGTGTGTGCAAAAATAAGAGGACACCACGTGAACTACACGTACGTGTATAATATATATATACATATATATATATATATATATATATGTATATATACACACACATATACATACATTATATATATATATATTAATATATATTATAAGCTTACTTTCTTATTAAAAGTTTACTCTATATATATATATATATTGTGTAATGTAATGATTTATGAATTATGTTATTTCAAGAAAAGGGGTTACAAGCGAATAAATTAAATTTATTCACGCTTATCATGATTAAGTCAAATCATTAAAGATTCTTTGTGTGTAACTTACAAAATGGAAGAAGTTGTTTAAGTGATGCCATTACCAAAGTTATCATTCTACGTGAAGCTTCCTTGAAAGTTTTATATAGGTATTAATTAATTATAGGTCCCTCTGTGCATTACGTAGTCAGTGGTGCTAGGAATATGCTAGCTATCTAGATTGAAACGACACTGCTTTATGGCACACCCCTTATATGACTAACGGGATTTACATTTTATATTGTTTGGAGTGTCCCTAAATTTATTTTTGCACAATCTCAAGAGGTTGGTTTAGTAGAAAAAAAGGTGACAAAAGGCTCGTTCTCCCAAAGTTATGAGATTGAATCTCATCAGAACTAATTACTAGGGGTTACTGAAAATTTGGATAGTTATTAATTTCAGAGTCGAATTCTAAAACCAGTCAAATACCTCGGCTATAATTATTTTTTATGTTTACACAGTATACATACCAGGATCTAATCACCTATTCAAGTCACAAACTGGGGAATCGGCTTGAGATAAATTTTGTTGAAGGAAATAACTATTGATTAGTTCTCCTATATATAGAGAGAGTCTTTAATTATTAGTTTATTGGCTTTTTTTTTTGGAATTATTGTATTTTAGATCTGACTTTGCGATCATCACATGATTAATGAAGAGTCTTTATAATAATTTATTAGGCATATAAGTAAGTGTGTCCGTTTGAATTTATTTTTTCGCTAGCTCATTAATGTCTCTTCATTTTTCTCTATAGACTTTAACTTTTGATTGCCGTTATAAACCCTCTTGAAAGTGTGAAGAAAAACTTTATTTGTTGACAATTATAATGGCAAGGAAGGAAAAAAAAATCGAATTTTCGAAAGCTTATTAACAAGAGACTTGGGGTTATGTTGCGTATTGTGCACAATAAGACGTATTGTGCATCAAAATAATATTATTTTGATACACAAAATATTATTTATGATATACTCTTACCGATAGAAGTTAAGGCCATGTTCAGTTGAGTGTTTTTGTATTTTTTTAGAGTAATATTTGTGAAATATATTTAGCAAAAAAAGTTTACAAACATTATTTGGTTTGCTTGTGAATCATTGACTAGCTTTAAATCATCATATTTACGAATGATTAATACATTAAATAATCACATGTGATCCCTTTTGGTTGTGTCTGACACCGTTCATTTGATCCTCTTTTAATCATGTTTTTTAAATTTTATTTCAAACAAAAATTAAATATTCACTGTTGACTTAGAAAATATTTCGAGATTAATTGCGCACTCAAAATTTGAAAATAAATTTTTTTTTGTTAACAAAATATGTGTACAATTACACAAAAAGAAGTTTCACTTTAAACACACTACTCCTTTCTCGAGAAAAGAAGAGAGAGAGAGCACATGCGCACCTTAAAAGTGCCGATAGATATAACCATAAGTTTTTTTTTTTAAACAATTATACCAAACAATATCTTAAAGTATTTTTTTCAAAAATTAATTTTGAAATTATCAACCGAACATGGCCTTAATATCACATAATAGAAATCACGATATAGAATGACTCTGCCGGGTGCCACCGCTCTAACCTCCCGTTGTCACAGCTTTGTAATTTCAGCTTTCAAGATTTGTTAACGGTGTCACTTCTAATATTAAATTTTAACTTTACTCTTAAAAATGACGTCGTTTTATCTGTTGCATAGCAAACTTCCCATTTCGTTAAGAAGATGCATATTTTAACTATCATTCCATATTTTGAAAGCAATGCGCGCTCTGTCTAAGAAGGATTATAGACCCCACCACAAATTTTACTCATAAGACGCACTAAACAAGAGAAATGAGTATTCCTCATTACTATATATGAATACATCTATTATCTTACTTCATCCAGGTGCAAGAGTTTTACCAATAAGCCACAAGTTTGACACCTGGTGACAATGGAGTGAAAGTTAGGACAAGTTTCCTCAGTACTCTTTGGAGACATTATTTTATTTCATGCAGGGTGAAATTACATGGAGATAGGTGGAGTTTGGGTCTTTTTTAAATTTTTAAAATAAAATTTAAGATTTAAGTATAAATTTTAAAAATTATAAGAAAATTATATTTCGCCCTTCCCCTTCAAATTACATTCATCCCTTTTTTTTTCCTAAAAAAATCTTGGTCCCCAAACGTCAAATTCTATTTCGTGCCTAATTTTATACATAATTCTTGTTTTTTCCTTAGAAGAGGGTGTTTCATAAGTGGTATCGATAAGTTATAATGTTATATATGGTGAAATAGAATAATGTAAAAATAAAATAAAAATCGATGCTGCTATTTCAGTTTAAACCCAGAACCTTGAATTATATTGGACTTCTCATGTTGCTTTAGAAAAAGAAAAAAAAATGCCTAATCAAAACAAATTACTGATTTTTTAATTACTTGATAAGCAAATACCTCCATAGAAAAAGACTAAAAATTTCAAAAAGTCTCCGTACCCAAAAAAAAAAAAAAAAAACATCAATGAAGCTTCATTGGATCCCAACTACTTGATACTTTCTTAAGTATGTTTTTGGGTGTTTGTTTGTTTTTGTTTTTGTGTTTTTTATTTTCTTTTTGCCATTTTGAAGGTTCATTTTGTTTGTTTTGATATAGTACTTCAATTCACTTCAAGCTCTATTTTATTAAAACATGAGAATCTTGTTCTGCACAAAAATGATATCATTTTAGTACATAAAAAATTGTCTGAATAATGTCCGAACGTTGTCCGATTGTTTGAACAGTGTTTTCTGCGTCAAAATAATATTGTTTTAAATTCATTTTATTAATGGTTGTATTATTTTTTACTTATAAGATGCAAGCGTAATAAGGGGTTGACCCGCCACTATTGGCATTTTTTTAATAAATTTGTAGAACATGATGGAGTAGTATCAAATTTAAAAGAATAGATTTATTTAATTATTAAACATTTTGATTAGCGGTTGAAGGAATAGAATCACGAGTTGGTATTCAACTCCATTTTAAAGAATTAAAGGTTTGGATAAAATAGTGGGTTTTTTGGATCATCAGTCTTAACCTTTCCCATGGACTCGGTGGGCCATTCAAAGTTCAAACCAATTTTTCTCTACATTTTGTAGATCAATCTCCAAATGTCATTGATCAAGCCCCCCCTACCTGTTTTTTTTTTTTTTTTTGGTTCAAAAGCTGCCTCCGGTTTTTTCTTTTTGAAATTTATTCTCGAGTGTTTTGGCGTAATTTGTACTACACCGTGTTACTAGATGCAACATTCTCTTTGAAATTTAGGCATCAAAACATAATCATTACTCTTTGAAATCTTCTACACATATTTGTGTATATAAAGAAAATAAAAGAAAAAGGATAAAGTATACAAAGCAAAACATTGCAACAACCGGAAAACAAGCGGGTCAAAAAGATCCACTATGATCCAAGACGCTTTATTGTCCTTCTATCACTCCTTTCCTTTCACACTCTCCTCCCGCTGCCCCCTCTAGCTCCACCTCAGATCCAGGTAAGCCCGTCATCTCTCTTTCTCACTCTGTAATTTTTTCTGGGTCAAGTCTCTCTCTCACTCAAATTTCACTCTCTGAGATGGGTTGCAGTGGCTACTTGTTATTAAGAGTTAGGAGTTGGTGGGTTTTGTTGTTGTGAATGATTTTATGGATTGAATCAAATGAAATCACCTGCTCACATAGTTTGTTATATACTGTGTATATGTGTCATGTATTTTGTATGCGAGCTTTTGAGTTTCCTGGCCCATGTTTCAAAATTGTTCAAATATGCGGAATAATTAAACGAAGAAAAGAAAAATGAAATCCGAGATTCGCTTGAATGGTGGCTATTGTTTTCTTGTATTCTCGTTAATGGAAAAGACCCAAGATTTGATTTTCTGTGTACATTCATCTTCTTTTTACCAGGAGAAAATTCCTCTATTTTTGCAGTTTTCAGCATCAATTTTGCAAATAACTTTTCAGAAAATTGAACTAGTTGCCATTTCTTTGAAACTTGTTTTTGGGGTTTTTTCCGGAAATGAATCCTACTTTTAGCTAATAATAAAAAGATGTTTTGAAGTTCTTTAAAACCATTTCTGTTCAGGTATAAATAAGATACTAAAGGCAGTGAATGTGTTATGTTTGAAAAACAGTTTCTGAGAAGTTTTATTGATTCTGGAAATGCAAACAAACAGAACTGGAAAAAGAAAACAGATTTACTACAATTACTTTTTTATTTGAATATTGAAGTGTTTACAGAGGTATGGTGATAGGACCGGAGAAATGAAGTTTGTACACTACTTCTCCATTTGGAGATTGCATTTGTTCCTTCTGAATTATCAGCTTAATATCTGTTGGATGCAGGAACAGCTGTTTCTAATGCTCAACTGAATTGAAGGCGTTTGGGTTTCTGGGTTGTTCATCTATGTACCACTGAATTTCTGAGTTATTCTATGCCTTTGATTATGCCTTGATTAAAATTGTATCGCATTACTTTGTGGAAAAGTCAAATGGAAGAAATCCAGGCCCAATCAGACAACTACAGATCTTCATCTTCATCGGCGAGTAGTCCGGCGAGTAGGGTGCCTTCAAGTAATTTTTTCTATTTACGGAAACCTGGTTCACTCAGACAACCCATATCGTTCGAGGATTCACCAGATTGGGGTGACACAGATGTCGAGGTTAGGATCGAGGAAGGAGGCGATTCCATCAATGCTGCCACCACTCCAGCATCACCGTCCCTCTCAAAGCTTAATAGTGGGTCATTGCCATCCCCACCATTGCCAGAGGGTGCTGTTGTTGCAAGAAAGATTGCTGGGGCTGTAATTGCTTGGAAGGACTTGACTGTTTCTATAAAGGGAAAGAGAAAGTACTCGCATAAGGTTGTGAAGAGTTCGAACGGGTATGCATTGCCGGGGACTATGACAGTTATTATGGGTCCTGCCAAGTCTGGTAAATCGACGCTACTGAGAGCTCTTGCAGGTTTGTAGCATTACATCGGTTGTAAGTTGTAACTACTGGAGGTGCGCGTGATTACTTAGATGGAATAAATAATGCTTTCTTTTTTATTTTTTTGCAATTTAGGAAGGTTGCATGATTCGGCCAAGACATATGGTGAGGTGTTTGTGAACGGACAGAAATCACGCTTGCAATATGGGTCTTATGTAAGTTGTAAATTACGTTATGTTTATTAAATCTACTGTATGATAGTTTCCTTTTGGGTGTGAATTCTATTGGACTTTGTCTTACTTGGTATCTTCTCAAAAAAGCTTCACAAGATTTCGTATCAGTAAATTTTTGTGAAATTGCACCCTCCATCCTCTATGAAAACCAATAGCTATGTTTATACTTACATAAGTATAAATTGTAATGACAGTTCATGTCGCTAGCAGTCTGATAGGATGACGTTGATCACAGATTTGTCTCCATAGTTCTGTATGCAGTAGATTCTCTTTTGCTGCATCAAACTTTAACAGATTTCAGATGAGATTCACTGATTCGGTGACTGATTCATTATCCAATATGACCTGCACTCATCATGCACAATCTCTTCTTCAATTCCATGTCCCTCGTAATTCAGCCAGCCAGTATGATTGATCCCCCATTGGTTGCGGACGTGAGCTCACAGAATTCTCTGTAACTACAGATGGCTAAAATTCTCTCCCTTCCCAAACTCCAGGATTCCAACATTTGAATGAATGTTTTACCATATTTCTTGTTTTCTACTGTTCTTGTAGTGTTCCTGATATTGGTTTGTGACAAACCTATCCTAACTTCTGTATTTTCTTAAATTTTTTGAATTGGCAACTGTCCTTCGTGGTACAAAGTGGGTTACATTTTTTTGGGTATCACAGGACATGTAATTTTGCATTTGGGATCTGGGCATGCTATTCTGTTGCTTTGTCTTTTGTTGTTGTATTTGCAAAAAAATAAAAGGCAAGTTACTTTAACAGAGAAAAAACCATTTAGAAAACACGACAAAATTTTAAACTTGGGCTAAAAAGGCGGATACTCACTAAAGCTGGGGAGCTTTACGACCCAGACAGCAGAAGAAGGAGAAGGAGAATGAGAGGGAGAGGGAGAGGGAGAAGATGAAGATCGGTGAGAAACAGTAAGGCTAACTGATTGTCTGACAAGGCTAATGTGCATAATAGGTCAAGGATGAGACTGTGGAAGTGGTTGGGTTGTGTGAAAGCAACAAGTTGCACTGTATACGATGGGTTTGATATTTCGTTTGAGCTTTCTAGAAGAGGGATACTAGTAGATTCCATTTGAGCATCTTGCATATAGTTAAATCTGTAATAAAAAATATTTGAATTTGATAGCGGATGGTTCAATTTGTGCTTCGTCCCTGCTGAACCATGTAAATTCTCCTCAACTCTCATTTTTTTACTTGCTGTCTGGACTTTCGCACGTGCACACAATCATGGAGCATTTGATGTTTCCATTTCTAAATAAATTGCTATCGGGAGATTCATCTATTATATCTTTGCAATATAAAAGTACATGAACAAGTCATATTTAGTGATATCGAGCTGGAAAAACATAGCTCAGGTGTGAACGTCATTGATGCAGTGCATTATGTTGATTTGAGAGCAGCTAGTTTGATTTTTTTTTTTTTTTTGTGAGTTGGAAAATTCTCACGTGGCATTCTAAACAGGGATTTGTTGAGAGGGAAACCACACTTATTGGATCCCTGACCGTGCGTGAGTTCCTCTACCACTCGGCACTGCTCCAGCTTCCTGGTTTCTTCTGTGAGAAAAAGAGTGTGGTAGAGGATGCTATCCTTGCAATGTCACTGGGCGATTATGCGAATAAACTCATAGGTGGTCACTGTTACCTGAAGGGCCTTCCAAAGGGTGAGAGAAGGCGTGTCAGTATTGCTCGGGAGCTTGTCATGAGGCCTCATATTCTCTTTATAGATGAGCCTCTTTATCATCTTAACAGGTGTTTCCTTTTGTTTTCTCCCTTTCATTTTCTGCTTTAAAACTGGAAGGTGGTTAAGTGGAATATGGCTTATCTGTTCTTAGTGATCTACATTGGATTATATGAACTTCCCAATGTTTAGTTGCTTGTAGGGCATGAACAAGGGTTGGGTTAGTAAAGTGTGTCTGTACACTAATCCGCCTTAACTTATTGGATGTCCCTAACAATACTTCTTCCTTCTTTAGTCTCATTGTTACTAAATGAGAACAACGAGAACATCTCAAATTGGCTGGAACTATTTGAGGATCAAAATTTCCTTCTGTGTCTTGTTTCCATCAAAATGTTGCAAACTTGCAATGTTTCTGTTCCATTATTTTCCTCTCTTGTGTCCAAGTTTTGAAATGCTTCAGTTTTGTTGAGAAGAAATAAATAATATGGTGAAATGTTCCTGCTTCATAGGAAACTGAGATGAAACATTGGAACATGCTGAAACTTGCCCAGTAATGTGACATACCAAAAATGAGTTGTTTCAACAGCTATTAAGAATCCCTGAGAGAACTGGTTCTTGCTTTCTTCAATTCTTTATTCCAAACTTTAAAATGAGAATGTCTGACATTTCATCCCGCATTGACTAGGTAGGAATAGGAAGAGTCAGGGATATAGAAGCGAGTTCACATACCTTGGAACTGATGTCATGTTTTAAAGCCAACGCCCTAGGCCTAAGCGGGCATATCATTACTCTTCAGGATAGGGACGTTATGATAGTATCAGAGCTGAACCTAGCATATGGAGAGTGAGCAAAATGGTGGGAGCCACCTCTTGAGCATATGAACCACCTCCCATGTCCCACAAGTAGGAGCAAAGTGTTTGTGGCCTTCCAATTGTTACACTCTGCAACACTTGTGGACCTTGACATCCCATCTCACATCGGCTAGGTAGGAAAAGTTGGTTGGCTTGAGTTCACATCCCTGTAGTAAGGACAAGTGTAAATAGGCAATATCACTGTGGTTTGGATGGGGAAATTTAGACCTTATCTAGTCTGAATCTACTTAGTATTTAGAGAAAAAAAACTATACCTGTTTTTGGACTTTCTTAATTTAATCAAAGATATTGTTCTAAATTAGGATAGATTTTCAGAGGGAATAAGAGGCAAAAGAGGTTGAGTATGTCCTTTCTGAAAGTTGGGTAATTGAAACTATTGCTATCAGGAGTTTTTTTAACATGTTTATAAATTACGAAATCACCTGAAATCACCTGACTAGAGCTCATTCTGTTCCTTCTGTTTCCCTCGATTTGCTCGCATCAGTCATGTGCAGATATCACACTTCCTCTTACGCTGCCAAGCGGCAGCAATTCAGAGTAGATAGTCCATGGACTTTAATTACTGGAACATATATATGGGATCAAAGTTCCAGTTAGAGGAAAACAAGAAAACAAAAGCCAAATGCTGTGTTACTCTTCGATGATACCGTCGCTACCTAGTTAGATGCTTGTGTTTGAAAGAAATTAAGCGAAAAAATAAAGGTGGGACATGTAAGCTGTGAAAGCAGTATGGAAACGAGAATCGTGAGCTATAGTGCTAAAAAAAATAGGGTCTCTTTGTTCATGGTTTCAAGCCATGTGTTCAGCAAAAGACCTAGCCAAATTAATCATCCGATTATAGTGCATTCTTTTTATTAGTATTTTTCATATGCTTTTTAATTGTCTGAATGACTTGGGGGCAAGTGCTTTGATGATGTCATTTTTTAGATTAATGAGGCAGGTCACAGCCCCTACAAGTGCTATGTCATTACGTTGTAACATGTGCTGTACTCCAATAACAGCTAAAACTAGGTTCTCCTTTCCAGTGTTTCAGCACTTCTGATGATGGTTACATTGAAGAAGCTTGCAAGCACAGGTTGCACTCTGTTATTTACCATCAACCAGAGCAGCACAGAGGTGTTTGGCCTCTTTGACCGAATCTGTCTGCTTTCAAACGGAAACACATTGTTTTTTGGAGAGACATTGGCTTGTTTGCAGGTGATGCATCACTGGAAAATATTCTTTTACTTTCCTGAATCTTGGATTTTTGTTTAAGAGTTTGTGAGCCCATTATAAGACGGGGTACTATCATTAAAAATTGAATAATGGTCAAAATTAAGACAATGGAGGTAGTAAAGGATAATCATATTGTTCATTCATTACTTATTACGTTCTCATGTGCTTGTAGGATGTCGGGGATTAATGAGATCGTAAAATTAAACAATGTTGCTATGAATTAAGAATTTTAGTTATGATGTACTTTCCCGTGAAGGGTTATGCGTTCTTGTAACTAACATTCCTTCTGTTGATGAAGCACTTTGCAAATGCTGGATTTCCGTGCCCTATCATGCAAAGTCCTTCTGATCATTTCTTACGTGCAATAAATACAGACTTCGACAGGATCATTTCAATGTGCAAAAATTGGCAGGTACTTCTTTTGTTGCAGTCGTACTAATTCTTAGTGTTACAGACTCAGCTCATTTGTTATGGGTAACCTAATGGTATTAAACCATTAATGACAACTACGTGTTTAAAGTTACTTTTTATTGGTTGGATCTATAACTTGGAGGTTGAAGAGTGGTTTTCAACGCGTTTTCTCTCCTGGTATATATTTATACTGCGTGGTTTAAATATTTTTCACAGGACGACCAGGGAGATTTCTCATCTGTAAATATGGATACTGCTGTTGCAATTCGAACTCTTGAAGCAACTTATAAATCATCAGCAGATGCTGCGGCAGTTGAGACTATGATACTGAAGCTTACTGAAAAGGTATTGGCATTAATAAATGCATGCTTTTGTCCTACATAGGCGGGCTTTCCTTTGTGTATCACCACTAAGCTGTAGTCGCACCATCTATATATGCTGGGACCTGACACCAAGACCCAAAGTCCATGTAACAGATCACCTATGAATCTTGAATTCTGTTGACGTCACCATACTGACCACTAGTTGTAAAGCTTATGCTATTAGGAAATGCGTTCAGCATATGTTAAGCTGTCCAACGTCATGTATGTGCGTGCGCGTCTATATATATGTGTGTGTGTATCTATATGCATGTATGTATATTGTTGTAAAAATTGTATGGAGCTTCTGTTTCGTAAGGAGCAATTTAAGACCAACTGCTGTTCTAGAATTTTTATGTATGTTTCCTTATTGAAAAAGGAACAAAGTTAAGATGAAATTCAAGCTGTGAAAATGGAAGTTCAGTTTATGTTCGGATGTACTTTTAAGTTCAGGGATTCCATGTGTGCTCTGTTGGCAATCCTCTAATTGTCATTTTTTGGTTTCCTTCCAAAGGTATACCTTAATTGCACCTATATCTAGTGTCTGGCTTCTTATCACTCTTCTGATCTTATCTTTTGCACAAGGACATTTTCTGCTGCGCTTTCCACATTCATGGTGACCCGAGCCCAAAAAGAACAGCTATACTTGCGATATGAATGTTACCTGAGCTATAATTTCCCTAACTGGTTGCATGCAACTATATACACAGGAAGGTCCATCTCTCAAAAGCAAGGGGAAGGCAAGCAATGCCACACGAATTGCAGTTTTAACTTGGAGATCCTTACTAATTATGTCAAGGGATTGGAAATTCTACTGGCTCCGGCTGGTTCTCTACATGCTTCTCACACTCTGTGTTGGTACAGTATTTTCTGGATTGGGACATTCCTTGTCTTCTGTTGTGGTGAGTTTCATAATTTCATATCAAACTCTTAGGGGTGAAAGTATAAACCGGAAAACCAAACCGAACCGGCGGTTTGGTCCGGTTTTTCTGTCAAATGACTCAAATCAGTCTGGTTCAGTTTGGGATTTAAAAAAAACTCGGTTCAGTTTTCATCACCTAAGAATCAAACTGAACCAGACCGAACCGTTTCCTATACTAAACCCTAGAAACTGTTTTTCTTTTTAGCTTTTGTTTCGTGTCAAATTGTCAATGGTTGGGGTTGGGCCTCATAATTTTTTGGAAGTTTGGCCTCTTAATTTTTTAGAAACTTTTTTAATTGGGGCTTAACCAAATCAAATTGGAAACCGGTTTTGAAATAAAAATCAATAGGGGCTTGGTCCATACGTGGGCAAAGTTTTTTCAATTTTTGGCCCAAACCCAATCAAATCAAAACTGGAGCAAAACCAAACTGAACCAAGCCAAACCAAAATAGTTTGTTTCAGTTTCAGTTTACAAAATCCCAAACCGAAATTAACGGTTTGGTCCGAGTCCTTCGACCAAACCGGACAGGTTTCAACCCTACAAACACCTTGCTTTCTGTACAATAGTGAAATGATAACTAACTTACCATGCAGTTCTCTGCCCTGTTAGTTGTAGCTTCTATCAAGCTAAAAATTAGTAGTTACAAAAATCTGAATGTAAAAACATGTCTCTACCAGCTTATCAATGGTCACCCTAGAATGCAGCCTTAAAATTAAGGAACCTTTCAATGCTGAATTCGCATTGTTGATTTACTTCTGTAAAGAACCACAGCGCTTTGCATGGGCCCAGCAGAATGATTTTGAAATGTATCTATTGAGGCATGAAATGTTGATCGATTCTTCTTTAGTGAGCTGGTGGTGCAATTTAACTCCAATTTATCTCTTCTTGTCGTCTATTTGCATCTCCTTATTTTGTTTTTCTTGTGAAATGCCTGTCCTTTTCTCTATGGTTGACAATTTGACATGGAAATGCAGACCAGAGTAGCCGCAGTATTTGTATTTGTATCATTCTCTTCACTTCTAGTCATTGCTGGAGTGCCTGTACAGGGGAAAGAAATCAAGGTAACAGAGAGTTTAGGTTCTCTTATTTGTGTTAACTTCCGCTAGCCTAACCGCCTGTATGATACCATTTGCATGAAACTTGTCTTTGAAAATATTGGCTAATTTAGCTTATAACGAAAATCTTTAGACAATGATGCGACTGGTGCTTTTGAAGTCAATAAAAAAGGGGTAATATGAGGCTCTTTTGAAATTGAAGAAGAAAACTTGAATCATTCAATTCCAAAGATTTTAGCTTATACTATATTGTTTGGTCATGAATACTATTGTCTTACGTGTGTCAGATTGCATAGACGAACATACTAGTTTTAAATATTCTTTCACCATATGGGTACTTGGTTGCTTTGAAAACTTCCAGCTATATGCCAATTTCTAAAAACAGATGTGGAAATTGCAACTTACAACTGCCTGTGGTATGTCATTTCCTGGAATATATTACTTTCGTCGGAAAAGAGGGAACGCCCTCCCATAACATAGAAACAATAACATTTTTGTCAAGACATGGATTCCCATCTTTGCCACTCACTGGTTTTTTAGACATCTGAGGCACTATTACTGCAAACCATGCAACTCATTTTAGATATCTACCCGTTGTGGTTCTTATGCAAGGGATTGCTCATACTATACATTCAAATAATTACAACCTCTTGTATCTAACAACCCTGCAAGTTGGATAATTTCCTGCGATGAGCGAACTTTCAAACTTTCACCAGAAAAAGAAATTTATAGAATATTTATAAATCATATGCTAATTTACAAGTATCTGAAGCACTATTCATTATTTCTACAGTAGATGGCATGTACAAGTTATGCATAGCATTGCACATTGTTTGAGATGTTGCATAGACGCTTTATACATGCCTTCTACTCTATAATCTCGTCACATTTCCACTTATGATGATGCAGATATACGCTTGTGAACAGTTAAATCAGCATTCGGGAGCCTTGGTATTCTTAATTGGGCAACTCCTCTCCAGCATCCCATTCTTGTTCCTTATCTCCATTTCATCTGGTCTTGTCTTCTATTTTCTCATTGGGCTTCGGGACGAGTTCAGCTTGTTGATGTACTTTGTGCTGAATTTCTTTGTGTGCCTTCTAGTAAATGAAGGACTAATGCTAGCTGTTGTTACCATTTGGCAAGATGTTTTCTGGAGCATCTTAACAATGGTGTGCATACATGTAAGTTTCGATGCACAATGCTAGCAAAGTTTTCATTTTGAGGTGACTACTTGTCATTTATTTTCTCATTACTGTTCTCTCTCTCTCTCTCTCATAATATATATATATATATATATATATATATATGCACTGTTTTCATGAGCAAATTGATTAGATGTTCAGTATTCAGTACTATTTACTTTATTTATGCACTGTTTATCCCTGAAAGCTAGGTTGTTAAGGCAATGAGCGCAACACTAAGGATCAAGCTATTCAATACCCATGTAACCCTATTTGGCACATGGAAATGTGAGCATTATTCATGACAAGAAGTCTATTGTGACGGGAGCAAATGGAAATGAAGAGACTTGAACCCAACTACCCAAGGCCTCTCGATATTTAAAACTCTGCGACCCTATCACATCACCAATTGTCCCAAATGCTTAAGCTGTTAGGCAAGGGGCTCAACAGCATATACCAGGCTATTCAACAGTACTCCGTCTTGTTTCGATATATAGAGGGTTTGAATTAATTACATGACTAATCAATTTTTTTTGTTGTTGAAAGCCCTCATGGATGTTATAGGAACAAATTGTTTTCTATTTCCGCTTATGCATGGTTGCACATGTATGTGATTCACGGTATCTAATGGCCCAAATGTATGGCATTGCAGGTGCTAATGATGCTTTCAGCAGGCTATTTCAGAGTTCGAAGTGCTTTACCCAGACCATTTTGGATGTATCCAATATCCTATATTGCTTTCCACACTTACTCCATCCAGGCAAGTTGTAATTCACTAGTCACTATAGCATATTCCCTTACCCCTTGTTAGTACTGCCGCAGATTTGAAAATATGACTTGGCTTTCATAACATTTGTTATTCCAGTTTGAAATTTGGAATCTTTGGCAAGAAGCCGGTCCATAAGCATACTGTTCACTTTTCTACTTTTAGTACATTAAGATCGTTTCCACAATTTCGGAGTGTGTTGTGGTGAGCACTCTATGGGTTATTAATTTCATAACGACGTCGTTATAATACAAGAAGGTAAGCACGCCCGTTGGCTGTGTTATGGGAATGGAAGTTTTACTACCAAATCCTTAAATTGTCCACAATCAAAACTGAAGCAGTTGAGAGCAGATGAATTTATGACTCCAAGCAGTAAATAAAAACTTGTTTAAGTAGAGGTTGAGAGCGGTTTCTACAAGCAATTTTGGCACCGAGCATAGTGTTCCATGGCTTGAAAAAACCGACGTATTAAGAGTACCTTTCTGTATTAGTATACTAAATGGCTCTCATATATCTGTTACTTGCTCCTGTTTCAGGGGATGCTGGAGAATGAGTACATTGGGACTTCCTTTGCAGTTGGGCAGGTAAGGACGATCTCTGGTTATCAGGCCCTTCAAAGTGCGTACGAAGTATCTCCAAACGGTAATTCGAAGTGGCAAAACTTACTGGTGTTGTTTGTTATGGCGGTTGGGTACCGGATTCTTGTGTTCATTTTGCTACAATTTTGGATCAGAAAAAGCATATCCTTCTGTAGAATTTTTCGTTTTAACAACACAAACAATGCAAGATGAATGAATGTACTATGTGCATCTTTTGGAAGTTTTTTGTATTTTGTAAAAGTTGGTAAGAAAAGTCTGGAATAGAGCACAAAAAACATGCTTCTGAGGTTGTCAGGCTGCAGAACAGAAATCTCATGCCTAGTTTAGGCCTATTTTATATATTAGGGTTACTTTATCGGTGTCTTGGTGCAATCTTCTTAATACAAAGGGCTTGTTTATTCGTCGAATTGAATTTATTTCTTCCATGCCCCCTTCACAGTTTTCCCATTCAATAGATAATGATTAATAGAGGTTGTTTCATGAAATATTCCCAGCACACCCTCACTAGCTTCATATTGCAATCAAGAACACCTGCACTTCGCTTTTTGTGTTTTTTTTTTCCACTGTGTTTTTCTCAATAGTTAGTACGTCAGTGTGCCAAGTGTTAGTACAGGAAGGGTTCGTGAGTTTCGAAACCACCACCACCTGATGCAAGAAGTTCTTTTCCGGTTCTTATGTAAGGCCATGTCAAGGAGTAATGCTATGATGATTACATTACTCAGAGAGAAAAAGTGCTATAAAGTTGATGTAATAGCTAGCATGATATTTTAAAGCAACTCTAACAACACTATTTAATTTAGCGAGTGAAAAGGACAAAAAAAGATTTACTAATCAATTTGTCTATCTATTTTTTTATTTTTATGCGTTCAAAATTTGCACTTTATTTTAACTATTCGATAAAACTAAATTAACCAACAAACAAAAAAACTGAATGTGTTATATCCACATTCAATGATGTGACAATAATATGATTTTTTTTTATGATCATAAATGCACTGGCACAAGAAGTTTGGCAAAAATGGATGAATATGTTGAAAATAGACAAAATAGTAAGTCATTTGAAGTGACAAGTTTTGAATTTGAATAGCTAAAGTAGTCAACATGTCTCATTTGAAGAGACTATTGGAATTGTTCTTAATCACATCACATGGAAAAAAATGCTATAAAGTTGAAGCCCCCACAACATTCAAATATGGTCGTGGTAACATTACTCATAGAACATATTTGACTACTTAGATCAGCTATGAAATTGAATTAAAAATCTCGAAGCTCCATTATTTGCGTTTGTAATTTGGCCGTAGTTACACGTCTTTTTGGATGACTAATCGTACAGAACACGGAGTTAAACTAATCTGCTACGAGTGATGGTTCAATCGTCTTCTGTTGATACATAAGTATTCTCCACATAAGAATATGCTATTATCACGGATATCCTATTATAATAATCACGAATCAACATGAGTATGGGCTTTCCGTAATTGGAAAATACCAGATGTGAACTGTGACTATCAGCATCACTTCTCAGTCGTAACCACAATAATATAACTGCATCACCCATTCTCAAATCCAACAGAAAAACCCTCGGGTTTTAAATATATTCAATTTAAAGGAACTATAGCGATGGGGGACTGAATTGACTTGAGAAAATAAGAAGTCGATTAGTGATCAAAGAATTCCACAGATACGAGTAGTTTTGAAAACTGAGACCTAATTTAGGCTTATAACTTGTAAGGTCAAGTTCCGTAAGTTCACTGACTGGGGTACCTAACTAATTCATCACATCGAAAGCAAATTTCGACCAAATGAATAAATGCTCAAATTCATATATCATTTCAAGCCATCCCTGCCCATCCCAAATGAATGCGGATTGTAAGCAGTAGAGTAAGATCAGCATAAATTTCAAGTACAATATCAGGTTCAAATTAAATATATAAAAATAACATAATCAAAATAGGCGCATCCAATCAACAGAAATTAACGGGCATCGTGTATGGTAGTATTGATAAACAAAATTATAAATGCATGATAAAAGGATAGAAGGTACTCCTACAAAATATTCCAAATAACCAAGTAGAGAACCTCGGCAGCGTCCCCTTCTCCCCTTGGCTTTTCTCATGATCTCCACCTAGAGCGCGTGGTGAAGGCTCGCCGGTCCCTCAGTCAGGTGAATAACAGACCCTGTTATATCAAGACAAACCTAAAATCTGCTTCAATCAGACATACCAGCTTTCCTCTTCAAGTGTTTCTTGAAGTCCATGATATCACCCTCCCATCGTGTCACTTTCTGATTCTCACACACCCAGATCTCATGGGCCACCTGGTTAATGAGCCTGAAATCGTGGCTAACAAGCACCAGACCACCATCCCACTCATTCAAGGCCTCAGCCAGCGAGTCGATCGTTTCAATATCCAAATGATTAGTGGGTTCGTCCAACAAAAGCATCTGGGGCTGTCTAAATGCCAACCATGCAAAAATCACTCTGCTCTTTTGCCCATCGGACAAATTCTTCATAGGCATCACCTGGGCTTTTCCAGTGAGCCCAAACCTGCCTATCGCCGCCCTCATCTTCTCTTCCTCGTTTCCTGGGTACTCTTTTATCATAAACTGGAGAGCAGGCATATCTAGGTCAAGTTTCTCAGCCAAATGCTGGTGGTACTGAGCAATCCTCAGGTGGTTGTGCCGCCGGACCATGCCGTCAAGTGGGACCAACTCGCCTGTCATCAGCTTCAGCAAAGTACTCTTCCCAGCTCCATTGGGCCCCACTAGGGCTACTCTGGAGTCCAAATCTACTCCAAAATCAAGATTCTTATAGAGAATGTTTTCAGGGGTGTAGCCAAACGTGACTTCTGCAAATTGGAGTACAGGTGGCGGCAGCTTCCCCACATCAGGAAATCGAAAAACCAGAACCTGATCTCTCGCCACCTTCTCTGTGAGCCCGCCTCGCTCCATTTTTGCCAGGGTTTTCTCTTTGCTCTGGGCCTGGCGGGCCAGTTTTGCCGATCCGTGTCCGAATCGGGCAATGTACTCCTTCATGTTGGCAATCTGCTCCTGCTCCCACTTGTATTGTTTCATTTGGTTTTCTTCTAGGTCCCCACGAGTTTGAACATACTGGTCGTAGTTACCGGTGTAAATCTTCAGCTTCTTGCTTTGCATGTGGATGATGTTAGTGCAAACACCATTCAAGAAGTCCTGCGAGTGTGAAACCACAACCAGAATGCTCTCGAATTTCTTCAAAGTTTCCTCCAACCAGACACAAGCTTCCAAATCTGTCGTTGGAAAATCAGCAAAATCAAGTTCACCGTGAACAGTTCTCAACCATAGCACCAAAGAGAATAGAGGGAGAAAGAGAAGAAAAAGAAAGCTCCATATCAACCACATCAAC
Source organism: Arbutus unedo (assembly GCA_014822125.1). Taxonomy (NCBI): domain Eukaryota; kingdom Viridiplantae; phylum Streptophyta; class Magnoliopsida; order Ericales; family Ericaceae; genus Arbutus; species Arbutus unedo. The sequence goes on along the minus strand of JABCMJ010035440.1, from coordinate 9,661 downwards.
AACTAACGATAAGTCAGTTATTCCCCATCAAGCTAACCAATTTTTGGTATAACCATTCTAATAAAACTGGAACAGACACATGCCATCATATCCTAATAAACGAAATCTGAATCGAACCACTTTAACACCATATCATCAACTAACGGTGTAAAACAAATGTTGCCTGGAATGCAGAACCATTTCGGTATGGGGAGGGGAAAGTGGTCCCCCACATACCTTAAACATTGGTATTTAGAATATTAGAATGGAGCTCATCGAAGGTTTGAAGCGACAAAACATAAAACAGAAACAGCATATTACTTAGGAAAGTTTCCGAGTAAAATAATGTTCCATGAGTCTTGTGAGTTTTTTTTTTCCCCTCACCAAAGCTCCACTTCATGTTTTTTAGAGAGTATTTGTCTACACTTTACACCACAATATTGCTCAGAGTCAATATTAGCATTTCCCATCATGGCTTGGGAAGTCTACAGCAAGTCAGCAACAGCACTTCCTCATTTATTTTATTTTTTTGTGCCAAGGAAAATGTTAAGGAAACACAATGAAAATTTTGGGGATCACCTTGGATAGCTAAAATTCACTATTTTTGAAGCGACTGTGTACCATGTTTCAAAACAAGCATTCCAAAACATAGATAACTAGCAAATTAGCAACAATTTCAGGTAACATATGGTAGAACATTCCTTGCAAAGTTTTACAAAAAAGAAATATACAATTTGACAGCACTAAAGGCCATTGGAGACATGCAATAGCTCCAGAAGATGTGGAAATAGACTCCAGAATGAACCATATAATTTTGATTAGCACTAATTTTCAAAACAAAATTTGATCCGAAAAAAAGAATGATAGTTAAAAATACAACTCTTTTGTCCACAAACAGCGAAAACACCAAGGTCAGCCAACTATAGAAAAGCATGAAAACAAACCAAGTCCTTACCACCATGGAAAGAATAGTGCCAGCAGAACTTACCAAGATGATTGGTGGGTTCGTCCAGCAACAGGATAGTTGGGTTCATGAACAGAGCCCTTGCTAGAGCAATCCTCATTCTCCAGCCACCAGAGAAGTCACGTGTTTTCTTTTCTTGCATCTTCTTGTCAAAACCTAGACCAAACAAGATCTCAGCAGCACGCTTCTCAGCAGTTGATGCATCCATGGCTTCCAAACGTTCATATATGCGATCAAGATTTTCTCCACCACCATCATCCTAAAAGCGAAACAACAAACACAAAGTTTGTGATTAAGGTCCTAAAAAGACCAAGCTCCAAGACACAACTCTCTTTGTAAGTTCCAAAATCAGTTTTGCAGAATACCTTTCAGAAAGCCCATTCTCCAGATTGCATTCTCTTTTTTTCAACCAGAAGTGTTTTAAGAGAAGTCAAAAATATTTTCAATGCTTTTGCCAAATGAGTCTTTTTCAGAAAATCCAAGAGAATAAATTTTTTAACCAGTCAATATGGAAACTTTAACCAAACAAGATCACTCAGACGGACCTGCCCTGCCAACGCTTCAGCTTCTTTCTCCAACTTCAACCTCTCCTCATCACAGCTTACAACAGCCTGAAGTGAAGACATATCAGAAGCCTCAATCTCCCTAGAAAGGTGATGAATATCCATGTGCTCCGGGATGGGAAGCTCTCTGTGCCCTATTGCAGTAAGAAGTGTAGATTTCCCACAGCCATTCAATCCAAGTAAACCATATCGTCTACAAAGAAAAAATATCAGCAGAATTCGGATAGAAATACTGAGGCAACATAAGGTCAAGAAGCAAACCTGCCATAATTGAGTTCCAGTTCAGAATCAACAATAAGATCGTGCCCATGGAAAGTAAGTGATAGAGACTCTATCTGCAAAGGCATCACACAGTTCTTTCTCAGTATGAAGTATTAAGCAGCTTAGATAATTAACTAGATCAGTTTGCATAAAACAATGGCTCCTGATGCATGTTATTACCTCCTCCACAAGTGGTCCAACAAGGTTGGTTGAACATATGGGATATATTCACAAAGGAGAGTGTTCGTGAAATTAAGCCTGGCAAAATAGTTGGCAGATCTGGTGTCCATCTGCTTGCCTAGGCGCTCATCTAGGTGCAACAAGCTAGCAACAATAAGCTAAAAGTGAGACTCGCCAGAGATGAGAAAGTTTACATCATCCAGGTAACCTTTACGAGTCGTGCAATGTCCAGCAAAAACAAAATTCAAATCTAGGATTCTTACTAGCTCCACCTAAAAGATCCATAAGACATGCAAGAGTTGTTTTTGGTGCCACCAGGCCATCAAAGAATTGTTTTATGTCAAGAATAGATTCCATATCACTATATCAGACACTATATCAGACAGTGTACAAAGACAGAAAATTAAAATATTCTTCCCAAAGAAAACATATCATCTCAAAACTTGCAGCTGTGCAAAATGGCCAGAATAATCTTACATGTAGTTTGTTATCTGTGTTCAACTTTGTTTGTTACAGTGGTTGAATCAAAAGAAATTCCCAACTGTTTTATAATCTTACAAACTTGCAGCTATGCAAAATGGCCAGAATAATCTTACACGTAGTTTGTTATCTGTGTTCAAATTTGTTTGTTACAGTGGCTGAATCAAAAGAAATTCCCGACTGTTCGATAAATTATCAAAAATAATTTGGCACGATATTATAGAAGCCGGAAAATTCTGGTCAGGTTAACCATGAAATAAAGAAAAAAGTACCACATTCAACAATTTGATTATTTCCTCAACTTCTTTTCCTATATTTTTTTACAATTTGATTGCTACCTTACCTCTTGAGAGAAGGCCCCTTGCAAGGAATTGGTTGACCCCCAGATATCAGCCTTCTACTTCCAACAAATAAGTACAGAGTTTATGCATACAAAATCCATACAAATGAACTCAGATCTTCTCTTTTCCCCTCCCTACCCACAAAATCTGGTACCCACCTTGCATCTTTTAGAGGTAAATATAGCTGCATCTTTATTATAAAATAACTTCCTCAGACACAGATTTCATGTTCTCATTAAATCCTCCATGTGCAAGATTTTTTGGGTCCTGGACTCCATATACTCAGCTTGCCTTTGTATAGGTGGACTATGGAGATCCCCTTGATGACCGTCACATATAGCTAGGATACGTTTTCTAAAGTGGCATCAGAACTGTACAGCCATAGAAATTAGAAACTAACTTCTCCATGGTTTTTATCCCCGGAGTTTGCCATCAAGAAACAAATTTCTTCCCATACTCGATGTCTTTTTGCGTAAGTTAGAGAAGTGCTCCACTCAAGTGTTATCACCCTCATACAATCATACATTCAAGACTTCTAGCATAGAACAGTCAATATGTTTTTTAGGGCAGGAGCCGAAGATCACAAACTGTTGATTTCCTTTCTGGAGGTGTAGCATTAGGTCTACTGGTTTGTCATCGTCTCACTTGAATGCTCAGCTTCACTGTCTCATGGTATTGTAAAAACAATACTCTCACATATTCTCTCCTCGCTTCAAATTTTCTATGCTTATACGTAGCATGGTAGAAGAAGTATCCCAAACAAATTTCCAGCTTACTGACCTTGAAAGAATGTAAAATGGGAGGAAGGTAATGTTGCTTCAGAAGGGTGTTTACGAAGTACATCCATATTCCTACATACCGTCATCCTGCCTTCCAAGGGTTGGTTCAAACCTAATAAAAAACTTTGTTTTTGGTGTCTTGTTGCTTCAAAAGGGTGTTCAAGCAGATCATCCATCGTTCCATTTACCTTTCTTCTGTGGACCGACATAACAAATGAAAACATGTTAACCCCAAAAGGTATCAACCCTTTATAGTCAACCTTTGGGCCATTTTCTTTGATCTAACAGTTGGCTGCCTCAATGACCTCTATATGACTGTTTATGCTCCAGTATTGCTCATTCATCCGGTATCCCTCATGCAGCTAAAGTCTCTTCAATCATATACAATTGTCATTAGACCTAGCATTGCCCCCGCCACCTGATGCCATGTTATCACCAATTGTTTTGAAGTTGCTGATGGCCAGTGGGTCAAAGGGTTGCATCCCCCTCTCTTACACTCAACGCTGCACTCATCTGTAATTCTACAAGGCCTCATTACCTGCTGTAACATGGCATAAGCTTATTTGGCTCCCCAAGTGCATTGCTAGTCACAACTTCATCCTCTGGTTGGCCATCAGAGGGAAGCTAAGAACCAAGAAGGAAAATGTTGTGGACACAGATTTCCATACATAATATGTTCAAAGCCTTCAATGTGTGCGCATGGGCTCTATGTGTATTGTACTACTGTGTGGGACCCATGTGCATCGGACAGAGATGCATTTGGATATTTGTGTATTTGTGTTGAGGCATTGCTCAAACAAGATTGCGCACAGGAATTGGGGAGTTGTATATTCTGTAGTCCTCTCGTGCATAAGCAAGTGGATGGAACTACTTCTCATACATTCATTGAATGCCCCTTCTCGTATATGGTTGCTCATATATACTCATGAATTAGAGACATAGGCAATGGATCCAACATATGGTTACAGCTCCTATAGACACCGGAAATCAAATAAACAGAGTTCTTATTCAATACAGCTTTATGTGCAAGTTTTTTACAAGTAAAACTGATTGTGAAATTAATCATGTGGACACCTATAATTGAGAAGAATATGAGTGCTTAAAGGGTTCTGTGTAACATGCTTCCACAAATAATCAAATTCAATTTATTTATTTTTATCTTTAAATAAGAGATTGATAAAAACAAGGACGTGGAAATCAAACTTGCGAATCATCCTTTCAAATCGGGAGGATACTAAAAAGATATGATATAATTTATGGCTCATATCATTAAAGTATTAAACCAATCAACTAATTGAATCCAAGAAATCGGGAGGATAATAAAAACAGGAACATTACAACACGAAAAGCAGAAGAAACTCATCCAATCCGCACAACCGGCAAATAAATCCCTAACCAGTAATTGAATCCAAGAAATTACCCGAATATCCCTGGACAGAGGATGTGAACAAAGGACACCAGTACAAGTCCGATCCGATATCTGAAGCATGTCCACACCATTCGTCACGTCATCAACAGTTGCGGCTGCCTTTGACGATGCTGCAGCCGCCGGGGCCTTCCCTCCTCTCTTTGCGGCCGCAGCCGCCTTCTTTTGGGCGGCCTTCTTCTTGCTCGCATCGGACACCATCTGTTCCCACAACAAACACCGAAATCAATCGAATTCCAAAAGCAATCCGACAAAAACAGACAATAGAATACTAATGAGTAATTCGTAAGTAAATGAAAAGCACATCTGAATGTAACGTACGTTAGAGAACTGATGTAAGATCTGAGGAGGGAAGAGGGGAGATCCGATGACGAAGACTGGAGATCTAGAGGTTTGCCGTTTGTGGATCGGCGTTTCCACAGAGTACTTTATGTTAGGGTTTCTCTAGCTAGGTCGGAAGAGGCGGAGAGAGGAAAGCCAACGTACCTAGAGAGGGTTTGAGGTTTTGAACGGCAACAGATTCGATATTTATAAGGTGTGTGGACTCGCGAGAACATACGTGTCCTAACGGAACTGGGATATACCCCCACTGTTAGCCTCCTTGTTTTAAATATTGGATTAGTCTTTTTTCTAAATAAAAATCTAGAAAAATTGGTATTATTCTCATTTCAGGGCAATTCATGATCGGATTTTCCCCCATAAAAATTGAATTCCATACCTTATATAAATGCGATTATAATATTTCTTTCTTAATTTCCAAAATAACTAAGAGAAATTTAACTTTATACAATTTACTAATTTTTTTCCCATACAAACCAATCAAGAAAATTAATATCGTAGAAATAATTCATCTGATAACTTAAATAATAATTTAAATTATTTATTTGTTTATATATGAAATAAGTAATAAAATGATTTGGTGAATCCCACTACTTTAAAAGGAGTTATCTGATGAAATCACCCATAAGAATGAAAAATATATTATATGTTACATACGTGTGGTACATATGTTAAGTCTTATTTTTTTATAATAAAAAAAGTTGTGCTTCTATATATGTGAAAATCATAATTCAATAAATAAATTTTATATTTTTTTGGACTTATAAATTCATAAATAATTGTATAGTCAAACAAGTTTTATATCTTTCCCATGAAATACTTTTTATTTTATGCAATAAGTAAACAAAACGAACTCGAATGTTTAGTTATCTAAATTAATTTGATTTAAATATTATCTTTTTAAATAACTATAAGTGCTAAACGACTAAATTAAAAGACATGATAACTAAACATAACAAAATTTTCACAATATTAATGATATTTAAAAAACATAATAATAAAATTAAAAATAATTCAATCGAAAGAGGAGCAATAAAAGAACTCCTACTAATGTTCTAGCCCCTGTTGTAATTCAAAATGAAATCTTTGGATGGTCAAAATCGTTGGCGACACCCACCGTCCCGCTCTAAGTGACTTTTTGGAGCTGGAGTATTTCCTCGAAAGAACGGTAAGTAGTTAGATTTCCATCCATTATTCCCTTTCTTGCCCTTATTGCTTACGTATTTTCCTTAACTGAATATGTAAATATTTTTTTATTGTGCAATTGGGTCACCAATCGCCATACCAATTCGATCAAACTTTGCTTAACCGGATTCAGATTAATCTTCGCCATGGGTCCGTGTTCTATCAGTCAGGACCGGTCTAAGGGTAAAGCCCAAGAGGTCATTACTTAAGGTCCCTATTAAAATTTTGGTTCTTGGCTAAGTAGGGATAGAAAAATTCAATTTTTTATGCTCATTTATTCTTTAAAATGATTGTTTTTTAGCTCAAAATAAACAACTAATAAAAGCCCAATTAATTCAACCCAATCTACTTATATTTCACTTGTTGTCTTAAAAAAAATCCTAAAACTTACACTCTATATAATTTCTTTTCTGGAATACAAATTTCGATAGTAAGTGCTACCCCACGCCCACCCTCAGACTCCCTCTCTCTTACTCTCACTCATCAATATTTAATTTCTTTTGGAAGCCGAGAAGAGATTTGATCCCACCAAAGAACAACAACACTCATTGGAAGGTCCACTCTCCACCGAAAAAATTGGTTTCCACTGTAAGTTTTAACTTATATATATATAATATATATATATATATATATATATATATATATTGTGTATGTATACCATTTGAATATTTTGATGAGAAAAATATTAGTTTTTTTTCAACACTTGTTTTGATAAATTTTTTAATTTGATTTTTCAGATTTTATTATTTTATAATATAGTTGTTTTAGATTATTTTATTTGAGAAAAAAACACATAAATTGTAAAAAATTATAATGTCATTTTTTTCATTAGGTGCATCATGCTTCCAAGAAGTTACCTATCCGGATATGAAAAAAGAAAAAAAAAGTAAAAAATAGAAATATTAGTCAATTCTTAAAGATGTTCAATTGATAAGTTCTTTTTTAGTAATAAAAAAATAGGAAAGTCAATTCAAGAAAATGAAAGTTTGGTGAATAATGAAGTTGAAAACGTGATGAATGTAGAAGAAGAACATGAAGATTTGGAGAGTGAGGAAACCGAACAAGGTTTGAATGATGACTTAAACATAGAATA
>JABCMJ010035439.1:0-11756 GCA_014822125.1 Arbutus unedo | reverse complement strand
TTGTTTTGCCCACACTACATATGCACTACAGGAAAGTGCACTACAGCTCCCCCAAATCCGTGTTCGTGTTTATTAACTACATTATTTACATATTGGATAAAAGGTAAGAGTGAAAATTCTAGCAAATGGTGGTTTATTTTGGAAATGCGTTTAGCATTGTTGTGCTTACAATGTTCTATTTTATGTGATCATCTGTAACTGAGCAAGTTCTGGTACCAAATTTTACTGTATTGCAATCAGAAGGCAGCTGATTTATTTAGTTTTAAAAATGTATTTTAGAGTAGTCCTGAAATTGTTGAATTTAGTCCAATCATCTTTTGAGGGAATTATGGCAACGAAGTTGCATCTATTGCTATCAAAGGCGGCTGAGGCTTCGAAGGTCGTCTCCAAGCACGGATGTTCCTGCTACAACCAACTGTTGGAGAGGAACAAGCAATACATACAAGAGAATGGGAAAGGAGGAGGACGCATATAAACTTCTTTTGAAAGATAGTCTTTAAAGAAAGCATTTTTAACATCCAACTGAAAGAGAGGTGACTGATGCACAGCTGCTACGGAAATGAGATTGTGAACTGTAGCAACAAGGGCAAAAGTTTTCTTATAGTCAATCTCATATTCTTGAGCAAACTCCTTTGCAACTAAACAGGCTTTGTAGCACTATAAAGAGCCATCTCAACAAATTTTGACTTTGTAAACCTATTTGTAGCTGATGAGATTTTTACCATCCAGCAGAAGAACCAAATTCCAAGTGTGAGTAATATCAAGAGTAGTGAGCTCGGCATTCATGGCATCAACCAAATTCGGATTTGTGCAAACTTGTTTATAGGACCAGGGTTCAAAATAAGAGTAGTTTTGAGAAAGAAAGGAACAATATAAAACGGAAAAACAACTATTAGTAAAGCCAAGTCTTACTGGAGGACGACGATCACGAGTAAGATACCGCGATGGTGATGGATTAGGATCCAAAGGGGCAGAAGGAGCAACAGTAGAGCTAGGAGGAGGAACTAGAGGTGGTCGCGACGACGAGAATAGACTAAAGGAGAAGGTGAAGGCAGGGTAGTAGAAGACGGAACCGAAAAGGCAACAGGAAGATCTAAGACATCAATAGTAGAGATATATTCCTCAGATGGCACATCAAAGGGGGAGGGATTTAGATGAACCAAGTCTTGCTTGGCAACAGGTACAAAGGTAGGTGGAAGGGAGAAGAAAGGCAAACACTCGAGAAAGATGACATGTCAGGACACACATAGGTTCTTGATCATAGGATCGTAACAGTGATAACCTTTCTGATTGATGTCGTAACCCAAGAAAACACATAAGACACACCGACTGCTAAGCTTTGTACAATCCCGTTTGGAAAGGAGGACAAAACAAGCAGAGCCACATATGCGGAGAGAATAGTTGACAACTTGACCATAAAGACGCTTGTAAGGACAAGTACCAAAGAGAAGAGGGGTGGACATCTGATTGAGAAGATATGTTGCAGTGAGCACAGTTTCGCCCCAAAATGCAGACAGAACAAAGGATGAGAGAAGAAGATATTGATCGGTGTCAAGGAGATGACGATGCTTTTGCTTAACTCGACCATTTTGGGTCGGAGCATCAGAACAGGAAGACTAGTGAATAACCCCTTGAGTTGCTAAGAAGTCGATAAACTCAAAAAGAAAGTATCCCCCATCCAAATCGGACCGAAGGATTTTGACAGAGATAGAAAATTGAGTTTGCACCATCGTGTGAAAGTTGCAGTAAACTTTGAAAAAATCAAATTTGTGTGTCATCAAGTAAACCCAAGTGTACCGACTATAGTTATCGATGGAAGAAACATATTACATTGACCCACCCTTAGTTGCAACGAAAGAAGTACCTCATAAATCAGTATGCACAATTTGAAAAGGAAATGTAGAGACAGAAGCGCTTTTATTAAAAGGGAAAGCAGACATTTTTGCAAGCTTATAACCACTGCATTCAGAAATATCACTAATAAAAATGTGACCCTAACAACTTGACTGAATTAAGAGTTTCAAACGTTCACTGGACAAATATCCTAATCTAGAATGCTAAAGATAAAAAGAAGAGGAGTTCTCATCCAAACGAAATGACGACAAAGAAGTGGAATTAGACTCTATGGGAATGAACAAGCTCTCAAGGGTGTAAAGATCTCCAACTCTACGGCCTGTCCGAACCTGCACAACACAACTAAAAGTAGAGAACAAAACGTCAAAGTCAGAATCAGACAATTGACTTGTAGAAATAAGACTTAAAGATAGGTGAGGAACATAAAAAATATTGGGGAGAAATAATGAAAGCAATGGATGGGGTATGATAGAACCGATAGAAACAACATGCATAGGAAAGCCATTTGCAGTGGCAATACTAATGGGGGTACTGGGAGAAATACAATTACTAAGAAAGGACAGATGAGGAGTCATATGATGGGAACAATCAGAATACAAAATCCATGTCGCGGGTGATATATCTAAAGCAGAAAGACTAGGCAAACCTGAAGAAGTGGTAGTCATGGCAAAAGCTTATTGTGAATTCCGTTGGCTTGTAGCCTGAAATTGCTCAAGCAATGGAGGTTGAACAATTTCAGCAATACTAGAGGTAGGAGCTACAAAGGCAATCAAAGGATGATGAGATAACTGGGAGGGTAACGAGTCAATCGAAGAGGAAGGGGTGAGCCTTTTGTGTTGTAAAAGCTTAGGACATGCATTCTTCCAGTGTCCCTTTTGACGGCAAAAACTGCATTGATCCATAAGCAACCCGAGGTTTTGGCTATCTGGTGACCCAAATCATATGAGAGGATGGAGTAGGCAAGAGAAGTGTTGAAGTCAGATTAGGCGAGGTGGCAAACACACTGTGAAGGAGATGCAACTGTAGCCACCTTGAATCTAGTTTCTTCAGCAATAAGTTCATGAATTGCACCATCCACTGAGGGTAAAGGAGAGCGATGAAGAAGAGATCCACAAAGGGGCTCAAACTGATCACAAAGTGCCATGAGAAATTGAACTAGTTATTGTTTCTCACGGTACTTGACATAATAATAATCAAGAACTTATAACTCAGCAAGTTCCATAAGAGCCATTTGATCCCAATAACTTGTCATCTCGTTGTAAAATTCCTAAATGGATTTATCACGCTGGGTGGCATACCGAATGGACATCTCAAGTTCATATTGCTTAGCAAAATTGGACTCAAGATACATGCCCTGCAAGTAATCCCATAATTTCTTTGCCGTGTCAAGTTTCGAAAATTTCATACTAATGCTATGTTCAACAGAGTTATGGCACCAAGTAAGAATTTGAGCATTTTCTCGTTCTCATGTGGCTAAGGCTGTGGCATACCTGTCAGCTTTGGGATCTAAGGGCTTGGTTATAGAGCCGAATATATGCTCCCCACATTCCTTTACTAACAACAAAAAATTTCATGACACTCGACCAATACAAATAATTAGCTCCATTAAGACGTATACTGATAGTTTGCAATTTATCTTCAGACATCATAGTGGTGCAAATAAATAGCAAACCAGAGAGACTATATATGCAGTGATACCTCTCCAAACACAGAGAGAGACCAGAGTCAGAAATCCAACCTAAAACATGATCCAAAACAACAAGTCGAAGAGAGAAGAACTCAGATCTGTGAACTCCAGAGAGGCAGAGAGAAAACCAGAGGTCTCTGTGAACTTCAGAGAGTCAGGAAGATAGAGACAGAAAGAAACCAGAGATCGAGGGCCCAGACAACCGCGAGTTCGGTGGAGGTGGAATCCAACAGACGAAAAGGGTTGGTGAAGGCGAGGGCGAGGGTTACAGGGGACTCTGGCAACAGTGATGACAAGGATTCAATCTGCAGTAGTGGCGGCTAGGGTTGCAATCTAAGGTTTTCTGATGTGGGTGATTTCTAATGCGGGTTGAGAGGGAAGAGAGACAGACGATCCATGGGGGGAGAAGGAGGAAAGGTTCGAAAATCGGAGGTCGCGGGAGAGATGCAAAGGCAGCTAGCTTTGATACCATGATAGATGATAGGAAATACTAATGTTATTTCATATACAACTATAATACAAGATTAGGGCTTGTTAAATAGGCTAAGCCTATGAAACTCTAATAATAAGAAAAGATAAAGCGAGACTAAACCCTAATAATATGAAAAGACAAAACTATCCCTAAAATATAAATAACATATTCAGGTGGATATGCACCTAGAAAGCATATTTGGTATTCAAATCTCTTGCAAAATAATGCGTTAAACCTTTGATTATGCATACTAATCTATGGGGCATCTTGTAACTGAACTTGCAAATACAATTTACCCGAGACACGTGAAAGTATCATGATCATGTACAATTTACGTAGGAGTAGCATGTACATCATTTTATTGTGAGAAAGGTGGACTATCTCGGAAGACCTTTGGGCTGTGTTTGGATCATGGATTTGTTTGAGGTATTTACCGTAGTCAAGAAAACAAATGCGGAAACGAAAGAAACAAGTTTAGCCTTTTCATTCAATCATCTTCTTAAGCTTTCCTTCGGCTTTTCCTTTCTCTCCATATATCCCTCCACAAATTCCAAACATACCTTGTTGTATCATTCTATCTTATTTGACTCCACTCAGAGGAAGTCATGCAGTTCATTAAGCTGGCATTTGCTCTTGGGAAGGGGAAGTGTACATCAGCTTCCCCCTAAATGTCCAGGTGCTGTATCATACACTTAGACTTCTTGCTATTGAACTTTATTCTTCCATTAATACAAACTACTGAAATATTCTTAGTTCTTCTCGTACTTACTCATAGAGACTTCCCTCTTATATGACTTAGTCTCAACCAGGCATGACTACATCTAGTGAAGAACCCTGCTTTCTTCTACACAATATTGTATAAAGTTATAGACTGGATCTTTTCACACATTCCGTGAACCGTTGTTGACATGAAATTATCCTTTATTATAGAGACCAACACAATCATCTGCTTGAGCCAATCGGCAAGGGAAATTATACATGTAGTTTGCTGCCTTATTGTGCTAAGTGCTATGTTACAGAGCTTGTGCATCTAATTCTTTCTTGTGTACGGCATTCGGGTTCGTTATGAAGCATTCTGGAAGGAACTTGACTATGTGAAGCAAATGTTCAAGAATAGGCGGGAGATTGAGACTGAGGGTGCTGGTATTGCTGCTCTTTTCGGGATAGAGTGCTTTGCCTGGTTTTGTGCTGGTGAGGTGGCTGGGCGTGGGTTTACAGTCAGTGTGTCAGTGCCTTGGGCAAATGTGCTTGCTTGTTTATAACCTGAGCTGCGGAATTTCATTATTTGTCAGATATTTAGTCAATGATGGCTCAATACATATTACAGAGTACGTTTTATTTCTTCCTGCTAGAAATTAGAAACTTATGACCAAGTTCATTTGCAGCAAATTTTGGCAGGTCAATTTTTTCTGTCCTTCTTACTTCAAGCATGTCGCTGTCAGTCTTTTTCTTATGCCATAATGTTGTACCAATGTGCTATTTCTTCTAAACCTAGCCGTTCAAGGTGCAGGCATACGGGTTTTATTGCTTCCTTCATGTTTCTCTTTCTTCAAATTCCTTCACATATTCACAATCACAATAAACGCCTTTTGGTGTCGGAAGCACCTAAAATGTTGGAGAGAATAATAGCACAGATGATTTCCTGTGCAGATATAATAAATCAGGCAACAAAGAAGTGACCAACAAATTTCATCTGATCTCTCAGACTACTGGGGTTTCTTATTTTCAATCAGAATCGATAACAATCATCCTATTCTAGGCTTGCCTGGTAACTTTTACCCAAAAAAATAACATAATGATTAAGCAGGTCGAATGAACATCATATGCAACTTTTCCTGATCACTTGGAACATTTCTACCTGAAGAATAACATCTCAACATCACAAAAAGATCAGATCCAGATTTTCTTTCCCATTCGAAGAGTAGAAAACAAAAAAGGACAAAGAATGGAAGAATCCTACAGGGGTAAACCCACGATGCAGTTCAGAATAATCTGCCAGCATATTCTCAGTTTGCAAATATGATTTTCTGTACCTATGTCTTGTATATCACCAACAGTGCTTCCAACAACTGCATTTCCTTTACAGGAGGTGATTCCTAAATGCCGAAATCATTTTTGGCGATAAGAGCAAAATAAATGCCAGGATCGAACCAAAAAACAGTTTGATGGCATAAGCAAATGGATCAAGGTCATTTTCCTCAGAATCAACACTAGATGTTGTCATGGCTGTGGCTGAAGGTAGGGCTTCAATAACTGCATCTGCCAGATCTGTAATGAAGGAAGAGGTGCAGCCGAGAGCAGGAACGCGACCCCAGTTTTCAATGCCGGATTCAAGTGCCAAATGCTTGTACTCCATATCAATCTCTTCAAGAGTTTCTATGTGCTCACTCACAAAGCTGCAGTTTCAATAGGACAAGACGCCTTAAGTTTCATTCTCTTTTACTAAAACTTCGGTCATTTGGCAAAACCGTACTACAACAAAAATGAATGAAACAAATAACTACCCTGGCTAAAGATTGATATGAAAATAAAAACACGAGCAAGGCCAATCTACTACCTTTATCCATTTCATATTGGAGTCTACAAGTAAACTCTCCTTGTTCAGCTTTCCTTTTTGAGAGGCTGAGCAAGTGGCTGGGCTTAGTGGAAAATTGCTCAAATGGCCAGCTCGCAAACCTACGTTGAGCTGACCCTTAAAACCTAGACTTAAAAACCACAGTTCATGCAAATAGTGTCGCCCCCTATGTAGGGATACTGGGCTTTAGAAGATAAGTCCCAGCACATAATTGCCAGTAACACAAATAAAGCAAGCATTCAGCCTATAGAACTGGCCTCGCACTATCTAAACATAAAAGTAACTGTACAAGAACTATATAGCATCAAAAATGTCAAGAAGATTAAGACAGTTACCCAAAAAGGATAGCACCTATCAGGTTAAGGTCCAATGAAGAAAATTATGGAAGCTCAAAGCATCAACGCAATAGACGTTAGAGCTCTAACGAGTATATAATAGTGAAAGGAAATTAATCCCAACCCCATCAAAAATACAATAGGAAAAAACAAAGACGAGATATCGAAACGCCATTGTAAAAGATCAGACCAAATAATGAACCAGGAAGAAATCCAGTAAAGGTGATCATGCAGTATTTTCAAAATCTGATAGAGCAAAACCCATCCATGCAACTCAAGCGTTACAATTTTTATTTTTTACTTGAAAAAAAAATTAAGTGTTCACAATATACCTTACTGGAACAGCCAAGAGACTCTTCACGCCTTTTTGCCCAAGCTCAACAAGTACTTCATCAGTATAAGGCTTCAACCACTGTACAGGCCCAACACGGCTCTATCATAGAGGAGAAAAACAACAAAACAATGTCAGAGAATCAAACATCTTAAAATAGCTGTAACCTATTTTTTCCAGATCAATCTCACTTTCTTTTTCTTTTTGGTGGCAGGAGGAGGTGGGAATTATTTTTTGAGAAATAGGAAGAGTACTAAAATATGGGGTCAATAAGCATGCAAAGTTTGAAAACAGCAGAAACATAGATCTTAGAATCAACCTGATACGCAAGAGTATGTTCATTGTTGATTCCTCTTGCTTTCAACTCTTGCATTATCAAGTAAATGCACTCCTCCATCTGATCTCTGTATGGGTCTCCTGCATCCTCAACATAGCTCACAGGAACCCCATGGGCACTGAAGAAAATCATGACCTAGATACACCACAAGAAAACTAAGCCATGCATTCTAACAGCAGCAGGAAAAAAATTCAAAAAACCTCAAGACAATGTTGGAAAAAATTACAGGAAGAATAAACCCACCTCGTCGGGCCTAGAGAACCTCTCCAACTCTTTTTCAATCAAGCCTGCCATAGACTTGATATAACCTTCACGTTGATACCATGATTGTATGATTGAAACAGGCAGTCTTGACAAAAATGCATCTTCCCTAGTAGATAATACAGATTTAGGTACATGCGCTGCAGAAAAATTAGCACTTAAATGCTATGAAAGTGGAGTCCACACAGTGAAACAAAATTTCACCTGAAGATGTTTTGAAGAACTCGAATGCTTGACCCAGTAGTGGAGATTGAGAATTGAGGATAGAGTGGGAGCACAACAAGCTTTGTGATCCTGTCCTTCTTAATCTGTGGAGGACAACAGACAAATGTCACCATTTGACTTGAACGACTTATATGTGAAACATATTTATGAGTGTAATAGTGGTGTGTTTATTGCACTCGTGAATCAGTCCATGGTATGATGGGTATTTTTCTAATGGGAATGTATCACCCACTGTTTGTTGGTTTGATATATGTAGTTCGATTATTCAGAAGCCTTAGTGAACAGAACTCAAACCATATAACTATAGAAGCATAAAGCACGACTTCAGAAATAGATACATAGCAAGTGAAAATGAATCGTCAAAAACATGTTGTAATTTCAATTTTCAACAGAGTGCTATGAACATGCTACATGACATTACTTAAGACCTGCCTGCTGAACAGCTTCTTCAGTAAATGGGTGCCAATATCGCATTGCAACATAGACATTTGCAGGAGTTTCCTTCGCTTCCAGTGTGTTTCCAAGGGCAAGTGCCTGCAAGGGATATCAAAATATTAGCTAAACAGCAAGTACACAACACATGGACCAGAATAATGCACCAAAAAGAAAAAAAAAAACTAAGAAAGTAAAATGAATGATATAAGATGGTGAAATAACAAAAAACAAGAACAAAATGCATCCTAATTTGAACCACAACATTAGTCAGCAGGCATGTATCTCACCTGATCATCTGTTATCTTCCTCAAGGGCGAGCCCCCTCCTATGGATGCATACCCTTCTTTACTTTTGGGAGCCCGAAGCACAGAGATAAGTTGTGCCAATGGTCGTTGGAGGAACCGGAATAGCCGTGGTAAACGAATAATATCCTGTTTCAAGTTATAACACTTGTTAGTGCAGCCCCTAAGCATTTTTTAAAGCATCACTTCTTTTCAATGGAAAAATCAAGATCCAAAAAAGTTATCCGTACATACCGGATCTGCAAATAAATTGAACAAAAATGGTTGTACATCATTTATCGTTTCCGGTCCTCCAAGATTAAGGAGCAGCACTCCAACCCTTTCTTCTGCACCATGTGCAAGAGATTTACTACCACTTTCAATTCCAGGATATGTGCACACTCCCAGAGAACAGTACGATTGTCCACTCAGGTTTCTTTTCTGAACAGGACCACAAAAAGATGATCCCCAAACAATGCCACTTTGTTTATCAGTTGTGTTTGAACAGGAAATAGTTTGTGCTTGACCAGATCTTTCAGATGAATGGCAGCAAGTCAACATGGATTTTCCAGTTTGATGGGATGGCCTGTCATCATGTGAGTGAGTGACTTAGAAGTCGAAAGGTTAATTCATGTGGACCATAAACATATTGTGCATCCAACGATACTTTGTCTAAAAATTATCCCTAAATCTCTCCACCGTCTCTTGTAATTACAACAAGATGAAAAGGCTTAATTTTGCATACTAAATCACGAATCAAGTAGACAGGCTTATTGTAAACGTTAACTACAGATCTGCTGTTCCAACAAGACTTTAATTATAATTATCAAACACAAGATTTTTCCCACCCACAAGTCTGCCATTCATCTCTTTGTACTATGTAAACTCTGAAAGCTTCTTACATCATAACTTAGCCTATGAATTGTGTAGAAACATTAGATGTCATGCATAGAACGTCTAATTCCCAAAGGCAAACATTAAAAAAGAGGCGTCAACAGCTTATAGAGACTGAATAATAGGCTTATGTGCTTTCAGTGCTGGTCAAGTCAAGGGAGTTAGTTACAGATGGAGTCAGGGTAAAAGCCGACTAGAGGTTGGGCACACATAATGCATGTGCAAATCAATTTTTGTTAATATCTAAATAGCTTGTGATAACTTTTTATATATTTCATGATATTTTTTACTGTTTCTAAAAATAAACAAAATGAAAAAAGCACATAGACAATGAAAAAACGGACCTTAATGTGATTTTTGAGTATAGTGATAAGGAAAAGTAGTTACCAATATATATGTTTACTGGTTGGCACATAACACTTGATATGGATTAAAAGATTTTAAAGGTTAAATATTTAATTTTAAGGGGTTATTTTGATAATGACAAAAGTCAACAAAATGACAAAATTGAGAGAAACCAACTGGTATATATTAGAATAGATGAAGCCAAAAAACATCAAAATTAAGCTCCTTAAAAATAAATTTCTCTCAATTTCCAATTTGTCTGTTGGCTCATAAGCAATAACCAGAACTTGTGCAGAAAAAGTTAGAAGCAACTGTTGCTAAACGCAAAATAACCCGTATGATGAAGTTAAGTTCATTCTGTAACTTTAGATTATTAGCAAGACAACGATTGAATGTAATAAAAATGATACACTAGACAAGATACCACAATCGACCGACAATCACCTGATCTGCAAACATATATCTTGATAAGAACACCAACTGGTCAAAAAAATACTGAAATTAACGCACAAAGAAATGAAAAAATTTAATTAGGTTATTTAACTTACACCAAAGATCTGTGGTTGGGATTGCGGAGATTCGGAGAGGGTGGATTTACACGGGTAAGAACACGAGAAGCAGCCGTGGCGTCCATGGCGTTCGACCTCACTCAGAATTGGATACTGGAAATCGGCAATGGAAATTTCTTTCTTCCTAGGGCTTAGGAGAGTTTTAGGTTTATGAATTCGAAATGATGAACATATGGGAATTGACAGTCATATACAACGTGAACTATTTCGCAGAAGGGACCAACTGAGCTCTCTCTCTCTCTCTCTGGAAAAGTACCATTTACGCGTTCAGAGGAGACGTGGAGTAGTCTAAACCGGGTATTTAGGAGTTGTTCGGCCTATTCCTAACCCGGAGGCGGCAATTGACCCGTCCCTATTCCTACCCTCGTTGACTTTTTCCCAAAGAAAAGAAGTTCTCAGTCTTTGGGTAAATTGCACAGACCTCCCTGAGAATTCTGGAATTTGAGTATTTAAACCCCTCCTTCAAATTGTATTGACTCTTCAAAAAAAAAAAAAAAAAATTAAAAAAATAGGCAGGTAATCGTTTTAGTGTCAAAGTAGGTTAGTTCAAATAAGCACGATGACTGTTAAATTTGGAGAACCCACGTCAATATTTTAAAATGGTTTATAGAATTCAAATTAAGAATCACAAAAGTAATTTTAAATGTTATGATTTTTATTTTATAAGTCGTGCAGTACAATTAAGGATAAGTTATTTGCATATAATTATAATTAGAGTGTTAATATGTATAAGAGAAACATAATAGTTAGATATTAAAATAAAATAAAATGACAATAATTTTTTTAACATCACATAATTACATGAAATGTATCTTATTGTGATCATATATATATATATATATATGTGTGTGTGTGTGTGTGTGTGTGTGCGCGCGCGCGCACGTGCACTAGCAATTTAGGATTACAAGTAAATAGAAATATTAAAAAAGAGAGTTACTAAATTAAAGGCCAAAAAAGTGGGCAACCATATAACTTGTGATTCATAAGTCATGAGATCCTAATTTATAATAGTTTGTACACGGATACTAATTTGTTTTGATAATTCAAAGTGTTTACGCGCATGCCAATTAATTTTTAAAAGATTAATTTCACTATCTATTAACGGAAGAACAAAGTAAAATTAGAAGAATACCATGTATGAAATGACCTCACTTT